>JARPRG010000294.1:421973-434517 GCA_031001745.1 Hartigia nigra
TTTTTTTAAGGTAAACGAAAAACATGGCGAAGGATCATTCATGTACGAGGGCGATACCTTTGTATAACTTCCTTCTTAGAAAACAGTCGACAGGACCCATCCTAGAAATCCTGCAGGGCCATCCCTTCCTTGTTATCCTCACTGAAACTCGAAGAAGTACACGGGGAAGGGACAGTGACACGTCAAGGCGGATCTGACTCTGCCATTATTAATTCAAAGCACGATGTCCACGGCCACCGCCATTGGACTCCTACGGACTTTTGATCGTCCCCAAGAATTATCGTCGCCTCTGTCATACCAGACGGCTGAAGTGGTATGACTATGACCACAATATTAAAAGCTCGCCCCCGGTAGGAAGTTATGTCATATGGACGTCATTAACCGTACTTGGATACGCTGTAGACATTTTGGAACAATTCGGATGCAAATCTGAACTCGATTTATCAACGTCTCTTGCAACGGCTTAATGCAAGATACCGTATCGAGGGAATCGATAGAAGTATATATGTCTAGGGATTTTGTATTTTTTTTTTAATACTAAAAGATCGCAGGGAGAGAAAAACATTTTTTTTTTACAAAATTTTTGTCTGTATGCTAGAAGGAAACTGATGACGCAATTTAATGATATTCAATACCCGTCCATCCCTCAGTGTGTTCGTCTGTCGTCTCTTCAGGAATCCCTTTGTTTGGTCGTTTACACGACTTTCCATATTTCGCGCAATTCCATTGTGCTCGACGCAGTGCGACGCGTATCTACCGTCGGCTAACGAACTTTCAAGACTTAAGCCCGTCTTATGCGGAAAGTGAAAAAATGTTTTGTATTTTGTTTTTTTAGTCGTTTTACTTCACAGATTTCATCTCGTTGTATATTGTCTTGGAATTTGTGTTCCGCATCCTTCGTGTCCTGAAGCACATGCATGTGGATACTGCTAATGAAATGATAATGAGGCCAACCTACAGCCACTGGCAGGAAGTACTGAAATATTAAAATCGATACTCATACGCGCTATAAGATATCGGTCCCGATCGTCTTTGCATACTAATGAACGATCATGAAAGGCCCAAAAAAAGTAATTCAAATTCAACGTTGTTTTACAGAACCACGCGCCTCATGGATAGTGTCGTAGAAGATCGTGTTGTGTAAACTGAATTAGGATTAGCCTAAATCTGTTTACGCGTGCCGTATCGGTAGTATGGTGAATTAAAAACGTTTATTTCTTTTGATCAAGATATCACGGAGAACAATGTATCGTTATGATTTAAGAGAGCAATAATTAATATCTTGACAACAATAAATTTTAGGGACGACGATAAAATTTCTAGTAAAAATTGACGAATTTAATTTGCTGCTATTACAATTTTTTTTACCAAAATCGTTGCTCTAGTAATAATTTTTTTTACTTATAGATACCGATTTTGTTGGAAAACAAATTTCAAAAATTTAACTAACGACCAATTGCCAATGTAGCGTAGTCGCAATTTCGATAATGTGCATCTAACTTTATAGGCGAAGATCGGCAAGCCAATCACGTCGAAGGACACCTGAGATTCAGATCGTTGATTGTAAAGCAGCGTCCAAATCCTTCGACATTTAAAAGACTCTGATCTCCAATGGTCACCGAATGATTCACAACCAGTCATTGAGTTAGAAGCGTTCATGAATACGGTATTTGAAAAAAACAAAATCCTTTCGCAAAAGCCTTCGTATTAATATGAATAGCATATGCACAATCGATGCAAGAGTTCAGCGTATTTTTTTTTTTGACATTTCGCAAACAATGCAATCCATAGCGAATAACCACGTGATTTTCCATAAAATTATGAAAATCAATGGCAAAATAGAAAAACAAAATATATTTCATTGCAAAATCATGGAAATACGTACTTAAAAAAAAAAAACATAATATACAGAGCCACGTGCGTCTTCCTATAGAGCTTCATTGTTTTCCATCTGTCAAAAAGACATATTGAACACGTGGACTGATCATAACAGATATATCACTGTCATTTGTATTTCAGTGCAGATTTCTAATGAATCTCTAAGCACTGTAAAATACAAATAAATGCATAAACACATCTGACTGGTAAAAAACGTTTTTTGGTAACTACGTGTACGAGCAAAATTTGAATATCTACCTACTCGAGGACCAAGGAGTATCAGAACACGAATCACGAAATCGTCTGGTAAATCCAGAAGCTCAGGTTAGAGACCGCATTACATTTCCGTCGATCTTATAAATTCGCATGGATATACCGCTAGTCCTGATCAGTAGTCACACGATGCCGGGATGCGATTTAATGCCAGCTTTTCCATGGAAGACATAAAATAGACGCAGGTGTACATGGCGACATAAACGATCGTGTAGTATCGGTACGGATCCTGAATCGATAAAGTCTAATGATGCCAATGAAGACTGTCAATCGGTTTGCAATTCAGAATGACACTTCAGGACGTAGCTGATTAAGCTACATTTAATTGGCAGTCTGATTAGACAATAGAAACTATCGTACATACCGATATTATTGTTAATATTTTTTCATCATAATTTAGTGCAAATTTTCACGGTTTTCTTTTTCTTCATAGATATTCGCATTTGGTATCGATCGCTTTTGTACACATGACATCGTTTAAACATACGATCGCTTAGGATTCTTTGATGTTGGGCCGCCGATTTTTTTCACTGATATACTATACTCTACCGTTAGAATATGAAGTGGCGAATACATTGAGCGTGAGTGACCGTCATTTTTTGATGACGAAAGATTTCGGCTCAAAGGACACTCGACGAAACGGTAAACGAATTCAAGAGATGATTTTCATTATGGAACCGTGAAAGAATTTTTTTTTTTTAATTCAACTCAACATTTTTTTCAGTTCTGAACAATGACGTACTGTCTCTTTCTTTGGCGATAAGTTTATTGCGGAACGGAACATTTTTTTCTACGCCTAAATCGCAGTTATCGAATTATTAGAAAACGCTAGTGATACGTCATCAAGGATAAATTTATGGTGCAATGATTTCGCTATAGTTATATTTATGTTGTTTTTTTTTTTGTAAACCAATACCAAACATTTTGGCAATGATACATAATTAAAAATAATGCCGCACGACATAAATTGTCAAGATAATATCTTTTATCGGAAGTTTGATATAGTCTGATCACGAAGATGCCATTAAATATATCTCGCAGCTCCAGTTGGATGCGCAGAATACAAAATTTTAATGTATTTCGATCGTATATATATGTCTGTTGACTTTTTGGCACTCAGCACAGTCTGATACTAAAAAACTATAGCTCCTTGTAATTTGAAATATATAGAAATGATATTGAATTTTGATTTATTGTATTATTCGAGAATTTTTGGGAAAAAGGGCTCGTAGCTTCGCAGTGCTTGTCACGTAGCATCGTCGCAGCGGCCATTGCGAACATGATGGCGGCTGCCTTTTGAACTGTTCTGCCATATTTCACCAAGCTGATTTTTAGTCTTTGCCTGAACGCGGAATGCCTTACAATTATATGCACGGCTGAAGACTTATTGTGAAATCGTGACGTACAAGGGTTTAAGGATACGTCCACACTGTGAAATAATATTGTGCAAAAATTTCATTTCAGATTGATTTATTTAACGACATCGTGTTTTTCTTGTATTAGGCGATGTTACGTATCGATCGAGAGAAAAATGTCAAAAATATTTTTTTTTTCGTTATTACGAACAGGAAGACGAATGGACGATGGCTTAAATGATAATACGAGAGGATGTTATGGCGCAGAAAAATTTATTAATACTTTTTGTAACATGAGCCGAAGTCCAAAATTCAGTCGAAATGTATGATCACAGATGAGGGAGTGAGGATTGTGCGGTTGTCCTCGATGAAAAAAAGAATTTTCATTATTTCCGTGAATGCAGCAAGTATCTAGCGACATCTAGATCGAGAAACCTTTAAAAAACAAGAATTATTCAATTTTATAATTTAATTAACGCAACTCATTCGAATTGGAAAATACACTTTATATTTATTACTGTGCTATGCAATAATAATAAGAATAAAAAATTGATCACCGCCATCGATAGTAATCCGTGAGAACTTACATCTAAGTCACCAAATCGATAAGTTCGATCCTCCATCGATCTTCTAGATCGCATACATAGATATTAGTCGGTAACTCAGTTTACCGATCGTCGATAAAGAACACTGTAGTTTAAATTCAGTGTTGCCAATTTCATAAAAAAAAATTATTTTTCTTTTTCATGCCGTTTTTTTACCTTTCTAGCAGTTTCGTGACGCCACGACGCTGTCTCCTTTCTGCTGTGACGCGACTTCCATCGCTGGAAACTAGCCTTGACGCAATTGCTGTTGATTTTCCAGGTGGTCCAGTAGTTCCGGATGGTACGTTAGTTAGTAATTTTTTACCTTGACGATTTTCCTTCGACTTTCGCCTGACATTCAAATCGGAGGATACCACAATTTCATCAAAAGTCTGTCCTGCTACGGCTAAAGTAAAAAAGAAAAAATTATGCAAATCAGAATATAAATTTTATACGTAAGAACAAAGAAATGGTTCATGTCCCAACTATTACTCACGTTGCTGATTAGGAGCTTGGTTTTGACCGTTGACAATAACGCACACCAGAGCAATCACCAAAAGTGCCAAAAGTTTTGCCATCGCAAAAAGTACCGTTTATACTGTTTACGATCCAAAAATTTGAGAAATTTTTTGTTTTTTCCTTCTCCTGCAAAGTCAAACGTTATCAGCTGTTTCGCTAAGTTCTACCATCATCGGTGACACTTGTACGACTAATCGTAACCTTATGAAAAAATAAAACCCAGAAAGGACTTTGTACTCGTAACGAGTACAACGTAACAAAGAATCGTGCTGAGAATAATGAAAAATATAATTTTTCAAATGAATCAATGATTAGGCTATTAACGGGTCATCGACTCGAACCTAATTATGCAATCGAATCACTCGCCATTCACGAATTTATACGCATGTATTCGCAATGGAAATGAACAATTACGAAAAAAAAAAGAATCAAAACGTTTGTGAAACGTAACTGATTTTTTAGTCAGTTCAAAATAAGGTACGAAAAATTAAAATATGACGTTTCAATTTTAGAATTTTACTTTCGGTTTATTATCGTTTTTTTTTTTTTCAATTAAATACAAGTAGCTCGCGTTCCGATGATCTTTGAGTTCCTTTCTGAGCTTTTATGTCCAACATATGGTTCCGCTTACCGAGTTTATCCCGAAGACACTTTCCGAGTCGACAACCGCACGAGAAATGCGGGTACAATGACGAAGGTACCTCTGAGAGAGGGTATGCACTTACTATAGTTTGTCAAGAGCAGAAACACCAGGTTCTGGGCAGTGTGCTTTAAAACGTCAGAAACTGTAGGTAGTTGCACCGGACAAACCACTTTCTATTTCATTTTTTTTATTTGGAACTGGTTTACCGGCTGGCTGGATCGTATTTATCCAGTAACGTCCATACAATAAAAAATGTGTGGATCACTGGAGACTTTTTAATTTTCAAAAATGACTCATTTTGAACAATTTTATTCTTATGAAAAAACCACAAAGATAGATTAGCATCAATACGGTTAAGAATTCAAAAATCTTATTTTCTCCATCGTTGAGCTTTTGCGATGAGAGCTTTGTGCTTCTAGGAATTAAAATTTCTGATAGAGCCTTCAAGATATAAAATTTAACCAAATTGAAAGAGTGTTCTTTTTTTGGAAAAATTTAATTTTGCACATCTGCTCAAAAATTATTTCATATGTTTTTCTCATTACATGGGGCTTTTAAAATTTATTTATACGGCACTGCAAAGATTGGGTGTTCAGATTGCACGGTCATTGCACGAGGCTTTTCGTATCTCGATTTCATGTTTTTGCTTTTTTACATCCCTTTTTTAATTTCTCTTTGTGCTGTTAATCCTCGACTCTCATGCGTCTCTAAGATCGCGTTCTTCTTATTTTTGGGAACATCTGGTGGCTGAGATGGCGGACAAAGAGACGGTAAATCGAAGAACGAAATTTCACCGTAGCTCCATTATTTTTACACAAAATTACATTTTATTTCAATAATACAAAACAAAATAACAATGATAAATACCAAATACGACGATCATATAAATTAGATTCGATCAGTCCGTTGCTCAGTAGTCAAGTCTGTAACAAATGAATAAAAAAAAAAAAACCTTAAAAATCTTCCGTCTCTCCTCCACTTTTAAAAACATAACTTTTACGATTTTCAAAGGTCATTATTTTCGGTTTAAACATAAAATGTCTAAAGAATCATTATCAACCCATGATTAACGAGTACTCGATACGAAATAAGAGGGAAAAAAGGAACGTTCACAATGAGACCAGTTGTCTCGGCAAGTTTCTTTGGATCCTCGCTAACCAACAACCAAGAATATGGCGTCCGGTCTCAGATCCCTTTAAAACGGGTTATCCCGTCTGTCTGGCCGCCTGCAAATCGCCTGAGAACCAAGAAGATTCATTTTTCCTTTGTCCCTTCCGTTTCACACGTACAAAAGCATTGAGCAGTCGCTGACACAATGGCCGCCAGCATTACGACACCCCTTGGCCAGCACATTGCATATCGCATCGCATTTATAGTATATAAATATTCATATATACAAATGCAAGTCTAGCATCGGCTTGTTAAAGATGCATCCGTATACAGATGTTCCAGCATCTGTCAAGTCACCCCCCACGTAAACCCGTGATTCATTTCGGATACCCCCGGCTATTCTGCGATCTTTCCATGCCGATTCAAAGGATTCCACATGCGAAGGAACAGGATTCGCGCTACTGAGAAAACAAGTTAAAAAAAAAAGATACCAGCCAAACCAGAGGAGTTCGACGACTTCAAGCCTGTGGGGGTGCGATGTTGCTCACTTGGTATAGGAAATAAAATTTTTGTTTTATTTTTTATATACATACCCTCCAAATCCTCCATGACCTCCAGAGGATGCTTGGGCAGTACTAATACTTGCTGTGTAAGGTCCCACGCTAAAACTAGCACTCTGTGCCTGGGATTGACTTTGTCCGCCATGATGATTCCCAACTCCAAATGATCCTGCGGAAGCTGTGGCGAAGGATCCATGTCCACCTTGATGTCCAATTTCGTGCCCACCTTGATGACCTCCTTGATAGTACGGTTGCCATCTTTGGATGAAAGAATAATTGATCAACATTATTTTTTGATTTTTTTACTTTTGCATAATTTTCTAACTTTTCATTTTACTTACCCTTCGCCACAACCATAATGTGTGCGGCAGCCATGTCCGCCGTGATGAGGCTTATGTTGTGGTTTGTGCTTGTGCTTGTGACCATGTTTGAAATGACGAGCTTCAAAGTCGTCCGAAGAGTCGTCATCGTAATAATCTTGGAAACCAAATTGTGGAGAACGTTGATTTCTCACGGAATCTAAAGAGGACGATTTTTATTTATTTTTCATGCTTAATATTTATTGTCTCCTTATTTTTCTTAGATAAATTATATACCTGCACTCTCTGTATCCTGTGCAGCATCCGCAGCTACCAGTAGAGGTACAGGATCTGGTACACTGTCAACTTTTACACTTTGCACTGGAGACGGTTTGGCCAGTGATTTGCCAATAATAAAAATACACGTTGTCAATACGATATGTCTCGTGTGAAAACCCATTTTGAAATGATTCTAAAAATTTTTTTCCAAATCCTAAATGATCTTATCACTTAGACAGACAGATTTCGAATAACATCGTTTCAGTAGACCTACGGCTTTTATACGTTAATTTCTTCAAGTATTTTCCAAACTCCGTGGAAGCAATTTCGTGTGGTTTCTTAGTAAAGTAAAACGATTGGCTCTTATGACTTTTAGTTGAACTCGATTGGTCGAAAGAAGTGGATGACCTTCCGGTCCAGGGACGGCCGGAAATAGCGCATCTTACTGTGGACCTTTCATCACTGAAAGTTACGCGATTATCGGTCAATGGAAATGATTAGTCATTGAAGTTAAAAATAGTAGGACGATGAACTATACTTGCCATTTTTTTTTTGCCAAACTCACTATACCAGAGATCCGTTCCGGAAGTGGCCTTCGAATTAGCATAATCAGTGATGGTATTCTTGAGGAATAATTTGCCGTATGGTAAACCTGTCAACCTTTATACTGCCTATTGAAGTCTTTATCGAATAGTAAAATGCGAAAAAATTATTTGCGTGGGTTTTTGCAGGAAGAATCAATCGGAGGATAACAACTTTGCTAATAGTCATTTACATTTTATATCTTGTCATTACTTCCGATTAAAATTCTTTTTTTTTACGAGTTATAGGTTAACGAGTGTATAAAAATGCCAGTAATAATAATTCTCAATGAATTACAGGTAATTAAATAAGTAATGAATATTTTACAGATGCGTACATTTTTTGTACAATTATTCATATATATATATATTTTATTATATTGCTGCACAAAGTATTCTGGTCTAGGCTTAACGATAAGGACCAACCCTTAATTAAAATTTCTTTATTACTCAGTCTTTTGTCTCTCCGAAGCCTAACTTTATAAATTATTCTAAAATCTATATAATATTCAGACTTCTATTAATTATTGTAATTATTATCTCCCAAGTTGCATCTTCCTTCATTATTTTTTACCATGTATTCCAAATTGATCGCTGTAAGCATGTGCGTCACCTGCACTAATGCCAAAACTTCCAAAAGGCAAATTCACTCCAAGATTGTAGCTGTGTGCTTCGGAATGGGCTGAGCCAGTATCAAATCCAAGACCACCATGATAAGGATTGCCTAGTCCATGATGATGATGATGACCAATGGGACTGCCGAAGCTGCAACATTGAGAATAAAAGTGAAAGATATCCGTAAACAAAAATTTTCTTAGAAATCATCGAAAATAAATGATGAGCGTTTTACAAAAATGTTATTGATAAAAAGATTTTCTGTGTCACAACAGGTAGTTTCGAAATGATCCTGTTAATAGGCAGTCGATAGCCTCAGGTACTATTTCACAAGGTAGTCAAGGTGGAACGCATTTCCCTCCAACAGAATACATCATTCACATACAGTTGTACATAG
Source organism: Hartigia nigra (assembly GCA_031001745.1). Taxonomy (NCBI): domain Eukaryota; kingdom Metazoa; phylum Arthropoda; class Insecta; order Hymenoptera; family Cephidae; genus Hartigia; species Hartigia nigra. Next base: position 431,067 of record JARPRG010000294.1, read on the forward strand.
AATTAAATAACAGATAATAAAACTCACACTAGTTTACCGGAATAATATTTTTTATACAAATTTTTCAATTAATTATATTTAAAAGTACTTACGTAGGATAATCGTCATAACCTGGACCGTTGTTAAAACCAAAAATTTGCCGTTTGCTTCTGTCCAGTTTCTTTACAAAATTCACCAAGGCTTCGGATCTGTGTTCTAAAATTTAAATTTTATTAAAAAAAAAAATGATTATTATTATACGAAATAGCAGAGTTTAAAGAAAAAGTACGAGCATATGTGCCTGGTTTAGTTTTACACTAAATTCAGATAATTAAAAATGTTAAAATCTTTTTCTGTTTTCCTTCAAAAATTTACCAAAATACACTCACCTTCTTTTAAGCTTTTAGCAGTGTATTGCCAAGATGGCAACGCCGTGGTCGCCACGACTAATACAGTCATGACCACTATACACTTCATTATCAAGTTAATTTTCCGAAGACCCGAATGCAACTGGACTGCGGTCTGTTTAGATATGGGTGTGTCTTCACTTATGGCGGGAGTACTTATAGCATTTGAAATGAATCAAGAAATAGAGGGATTTTTTAGATTGTCCGTACCACGTGACCAGGTTTCTATTTACGTTTTGCTATAGTCAACAAGAATGCCAAAGTTATATTTCTTCCAGGTATTAGTAATATCGTTTATCAAAATTTCACTACCTCAAAAACTATATATGTCTTTTAATAATAAAAGTTATTCGTCTACCCACAAATTAATATATTCCGTAATTTGCAATATTACGGTAAAACATGTAAATGACAGTTAAGTTAACTAATTTATAATTTAAAAGAAATTCATTTCTCGGTACTGCGTTAATTTTCGTTGCATTAATCATACATTCCAAATACCGGTATATTAACATTGAAAAAAAAAAGAAAGAAAAGACGAAAAAGTAGTGTACACGTTTTGAGGAATTTTTTGTTCTTCCCATCACCGAGTCATAGTTCAAGTGTATAAGAATAATTTATTATTTTTATCGTACCGTTATATCACTTCATAGCACTGTATTAGCATCCATTATAATAATTTAAGTGCAGGTATATGGTAAATTAATATAATTACACGGCAGCTTCCTAGATTATGTATAAACGTCCTCAGTGAATTCTTCACAAATTGCGAAAATTGCTCGAAGCTATTGAATACAAAATGGCCACGATAATATACGGTCTTAGGAGACATGTCTGAGACTAAATATATATATATATATAGAATTAAGAGAATTATAATTAAAAAAAGAGTAATGTAAGAAATAATAATAAATTTTATTGAAAACTCTTAATAAAATATAACAATGAAAAGGGATGCGCTTATTTGTAATAATATATTACATAACTTGTGCCACACTTAGAGACGAATAAATGCTCGTGGCAGAGAAGTCAATTGAAAGACGGAAATTCCTAGTAAGATAATGATCGAATCAAAAGTAATTATTACTAATTGGATATAAATTAGAAAAAAAAAATCATACAGCTTTCAACGGACGTCTTTGTCCGTATCCTGTATATGGATTGGTATATCCATCGATGATTAAATATTTAAATAAACTATATGATCGTCACGCTTGTTTGACTTTTGTATTAATTTTTTTTTACCACCATCTTTTTATGTCTTTTTCTCTTTCGAACAATGACATTCGGCAAGAGTGAATATTGTACAGAATGCAAGGAGGTCCCGAATGCCCGGAGTATTATTATGATCGACATCCATCCGAATAGACACCTGAGAATCTACGGATGGATTCTTAAGAATTTTGAAGATCTATCACAATTTAATTGCTGAAGATGAGCATGTCGCGGGTATCGACGGAAGCTTGACTTCCGGCGGAACTCTTTGAAGAAAAAGTAGGTCCATATCCGCTGAGAGAGACTTGACTAGAGGCCTGTGCGTTAGCATTGGCATTAGCAGTTCCGCCATAAGATCCGGCTGAAGCTTTGCTGGAACTAGTGGCAGAGGATCCTGCGCCTCCGGCAAATGATGATGATTCCGAGTTGGAAATGGCATTCGTCGAGGAACCGGAAGTAGCGGCATTGGCTGAGGAAGATGCGAGAGAATTCGATGATCCGTATCCGCCCTTAATGGAACCTCCGTATCCTCCTGCATTTGAGGAACTTTCGACATTGGCGGTAGCAGCGGCGTTAGAGTTCGCTTGGGATGAACTTCCGGCATTTGCAGTAGCAGCGGCATTAGAGTTCGCTTGGGATGAACTTCCGGCATTTGCAGTAGCAGCGGCATTAGAGTTCGCTTGGGATGAACTTCCGGCATTTGCAGTAGCAGCAGCGTTAGAGTTTGCTTGGGATGAACTTTCGCCTGAAGGTTTTTCATAGACTTCGTAACTAGGTGCAGCAGCAACAGGAAATGATGTGGGAATTGAATTTTGTCCTCCAAGGACTGTAGCAGTTTGTCCTTGGTTGTAATTTGTTCCCATGGATCCTCCATATACTCCATTTCCGGTAGATCCTGCATTCGCACTAGCGTCAGCATTGGCATTGGCTTGTGAACCACTTGTGCCTTGTGATCCTGCATATCCCCCTGATGGCGATGCTCCGTTCAGGAAAGGATTTTGACTTCCGGAAGTAGATTGAGCTCCTGCGTCAGCATTGGCATTTGCCTGGGATCCAGATCCTTGCAGGAAAGGATTTCCAGTAGCAGTGTTATCACTGGAATGACTTGGTCCTGCAGGAATTCCAGAAGATGATCCTAGGAAAGGATTACCACCAGAGACACCTCCTTGCGCTTCTGCATTAGCATTAGCATTGGCATTTGCATTGGATCCACCATAACTTCCGCCCTGAATTCCAGATCCAGATCCACCTAAGAAAGGATTCCCAGTGGATCCTGAAGATCCTTGTGCTCCTGCACTGGCATCTGCGTTTGCGTTAGCTGATGATGCTAGGGCACCGTTCAGGAAAGGATTTGAGTGGTATGAACCATGAGAAGGTCCTGGAGCTGGAATGGATGCAACTGATCCAGATGAACCAGCATTTGCATTTGCATTGGCATTGGCATTGGCATTGGATGTTCCATAAGAACCACTGTTACCAGTGTAACCGCCTAAAATGGCAAATGCAATTTTTTAAATTTCACTAATAAATTAATATATTTATACAACAAATTTATTTTTATTGATTAACGATTCATACCTTGAGGTTGTTGAACGTGCTGTACGTGAACAGGCCTGATAGGTTGAACGTCAACAGACTGTACAGGTTGAATGTGAACGGGTTGTACAGTTTGAATAGGTTGAAGTGGCACTGGTTGTTCAACAATAATAATTTCAACTGGTCTTTGCACCATGGGTGTAGGTCGAGGTGGCAGAGGTTTAGCATATATCGGGTATGATGGACGTGGTGGTGGACCCTCAACAAGGACTATTGGAGTGACCGTCTCATGAGAATAATGATGACCATGATGT
>JARPRG010000294.1:438735-496311 GCA_031001745.1 Hartigia nigra
CATAACGTAATCTCCCTGATTTGTAAATTCGACTGATAAGTCACTCGATCTTATAATCATTATTAATTATAATTGTAAGACTGCGTTATCGGTCAATGTAAACTATAGGTGCATAAGTGACTTAAGTCGAAGATTTTAATACTGAATCTCTATATAAGCCTCCCGAAAGAAATTAATTAATTCTATCACATGAGAATTCTCTCTAGGAACAAAAGTCGCAACGACACTTCATATATGAGTATTCAATAGGAATATTTTCTTTTTTTGAAAATTCATCATATCTTTTTCGTCGCTACGATTCTACGGATATGCCAAAGCAAAAAATGTATAAATAGAAAAAAAAAAGTTTATTCGTTAATTCAAACAGTAGTCTAGATATAGGTATGCACATACATATAGTCATTTGATAATATCATTATTGTCTTTCTGAAATCGTTGGAGAAAATATTTAACGGCAACTCCAACTGGTCGCATTTTCAAAATTCTAACTATAGATATAGTAATACGAATAGTTCAATGAAATAATTTATTATCATATCTACGTCGCAGAAAGTATTGCATTAAATTGACGATTCGTTCCGTTCGATTTGTATCTAGTTAACGATCGGAGTTCCTCCGAATTAGTTATAAAATAAAATAAGAGAGAAGAACAATGGCACCGTGCTCGAAAATTTCTATCCAACAAGATACATACGTCTAAGACCCTGTATGCATAAGTAATAGCACGAAGTCCTTGAGAATTATTCAGGGTCGATTCAGGACGTCCTAAATTCTCAAATTCTCATTAGAATACAGATTTCATTTATATAACTGAAAATGGGAATTCCAGTTAGATTTCGAAATTGGATTATCCCCCAAAAAAAAAACCAAACAAAAACATATTTTGAAAAATTTCAAATACTTTTTAAATACGTTGAAGAATCTTTCATTAATTTTTCATAAGACACTCGTACGATTCTCTGTCATCTATCACGCATACTCTCTCTTTCTCTCTTCCATTTTCGCAGTAAACACGAATTAAATGATTCACGGTAATGGCGAATTATCAGAAGATTCAGAGACCTTTTCCGAGGAAACGCTTTCCGTGTCTTTCGAATCACTTTTGTTATTCTCCTGTTCCGTCCGATATGCAACTGCATAATTTTTCAAGTACTCGACAACCTGCATGTGACCAAAAGTCTCAGCCTCGTCAATAGGTAAATTTCCCCACCTGTGCAATAAAAGAAATAATTATAATTTATCCTTAAAAAAGAATAAAATAATGAATTCATACCTATCCTTTGGATCATGCGGTACACCGCATTGTTCTATAAGAAATTCCACACAGTCAAGATGACCTTCACTTGCTGCCAAATGCAAAGCCGTTCTGCCATCGTAGTCTGACAGTTTCATATCCATGCCACTTAAACGATGCCTGTAAAATCGAAATTCTTTTCTCTTTATCTTCCTACGGTTTATTCCAATAGTTTCGTTGTTGCAAAAGCTACTGGATTCCTGTTTGTTTTATTTAACGCGTAACCATGTCAATTTGCATGGGCTCGACTGTTCGGTAAGCATTTCACTGCTATCAGTGAAAATGTGCGTGTCAAGTAAGTGCAATGAAATTGAGTGATGTATTCTGGGTGGTGGTAAGAATACGTTTTGCGATATAGAATTTGAAGGAAAGAATGATTAGAAATTGCTTCTATAGTGTTGAGATATGAAGATTACGAGTAAGTTTGAAACGAGAAAGAAATGAGTTTAAGCGAAATTGCCAAAAAATGTATATATCAATTACTTTCCGTTGTAAAGCATTTATGCGACTCACCATTTTAGGTACTCTCGCATACTGCATGTGTGTGCGTGTAGTTTAAAAAGTGTTTTCAAAGTGTCGGCATTGTTAATCAGAGATAAGTCAAGAAAAAGTGACAGATAAATTGCCTATTGTTTGTCAAAAACATTATTTCATTTGCATTTTACATTTGAAGCTCGAGTCCGTCGCAAGGTCTTGCAGTTCCGCCATTTTTGAAAGTGACAATGAATGTGTTTCGGAACGAGAAAATAGACGATAGGCAAAATAAAAGAATGTCTCAAGGTTTCTTATAAAAGTCTTGTAGTTATAGGATGATTTGGAATAAACAAAAAAAAATGTTTAATTCGTTTTATACCTTTGCAATGAAATTAGGCGGGTTAATGACTAAGTTACCTTCTCATTGCTGTGACGTCGCCACTGGCAGCGCTGAATAGCAGATTGACAATCGACAGTCCTTTGGTCTCGTACTTGTGTCGCCTTGGATCCTTTTTGTTGGTCGCATGCTTGAGATTATCGTATCTGTGATCATAGTAGGTACTACACTAATAGGAACAGGTAATATCGTGGGAATAAAATGGAGACATACAGGTATTCATTTGGGATAATATAAAAATAGTGGGATTTGGTTATTCAAGGAAAGGATCGTATGGATTTGGCGGGTAAGTCCAATAATTCGAATAGTCAGTACGAGATGAGGAGGTGTACAACATGCGTGTTAGAATACCGGATGAAGTGTGTACGTAAGGCAGAGGAAAAAAACAATAATTAATGTAGTTTTATCTTCTAGCGTGAATCAGCAATTGCTAATGTATTGTTTCAGATATGTGTATCTGATTGCACTTTTGAATATTCATAAAAATGTAATTGCGAGAAGATACACGAGAATATTGTGTTGCAAGGATAATACTTATTGTAACGAATTTCTAACCTGTGGAAATTGAATTCTGTCACGAGTTCCTCGCAGAATTGTACACCTCTACAGGAATTTCCTAGAGGATCCAATGGCGGTGACCAGGTACAAATTCCCATTACGTTTGGAATGACAACCAAGAGACTTCCGGAAACACCAGATTTTGCTGGTATTCCAACCTGATTAAGAATAAAGGGTTAATGGTATATGTAGTAAAATTGTTTGAGTCTAAAGACATTATCTTCGTACTTTGAATGCAAATTGTCCACTGTAATCGTACATTCCACAGCTGTGCATTAGACTCAGGACATCTCTAACACTTTCGGGTTTCAGTACTTTTTCTTCGGTAATAGGACAGATTCCTCCATTCGCTAAAGTGGCAGCTATTACAGACATTGCTTCGCAATTAGCCTCCATGGAACAGCACTATAATTTTATTAAAATTATTGAGAAAGGTTCTATTACATTAGAATCAGCGTAATCATACCTGGAAGTAGAAATCCATAATTTCCCTGAGATTTGTTTTTTCAGGATAACATTTGTGCTCTCTCATATAAAATCCAAGTGCATAATTTCTGTCAGCAGCCTCTCGTTCAGATAAAAAAATAGCATTGTTAAATCCCAAATATTCACCTCCGGCCAACCTCTTGAAATAATTCATGGTAAAGTCGAATTTTTCAGCCAGTGTCATTTCAGGTTTTATTAAAGTCTTCAGTAAGGAGCAAACCAATATGGCTCCAGCATTGATCATGGGATTATGAGGTTTTTCTGATAGATAAAAAATATATTTAGTCATTGCTAAATTATATATCTTTTTTTTTATACTCACTGTTATAATCCAATACGAGTTCATTGAAGTTACGTCCTGAGGGTTCTTGGCCAACATATTGATGCACTGTTTCTTGACCTAATCTTTCCAGTGCAATTGCATAGGTCAAAGGTTTGCTGCAACTTTGCAATGTGAAGGGTATCGATGTGTCGCCAATGCTAAACCTCTGTCCATCAATTGTACAAACGGAAACTCCCCAATATTCAGGATTCATACGAGCTAATTGTGGTATATATGATGCAACTTTGCCTTCGGTGTTAGATTTACATTTCCAATAGAAATCTTCGATGTGTTTCGTGAATCCAGCCCAGTCTGGAATTATAAATTGATGCCTGAACGCTCTCGATATAAGAACAATGTTCGGGCTGATTATTCTGTAATCAAAATTTGACAGGAATTAACATTTTTTTAAATGCAGACAAATTTTGTGTAAGAACAAATTGTTTAAGTACCTTTTAAATTGTTCCCTGTCCAATTTTTGTGTTTCGTGAGAAACACCCTCATGTCCACCACTCTTCAAATGTTCCTTTTTCAAATTATCAGTTAATTCTTGAAGTCTAGGATCATTTTTTTTCAGTCCTGTCGTCCGTAATGCCTTGAGAATCAAAATTAAAATTATAAAGACGTTCAGAGGCTGTTGAGAATATTCGTGTAAAATTTATATTTACCGCCAAAAATTTGCCCACTGGTAATAAACCCGTCTCTTCATTTTTGAACATGTCAAACAGGACGTCTTCTGCATTTCGTGCTGTATCTTGATCCCTGGCACTAAAAATATCCAGAATATAGATTTCCATTAAATTGTCTATATTTGTTTTCCTTTTACAACTATAAAACAACAAATTACAACAATAGTACTGAAGTAACTATCGAGTATATAGAAACAATATTTTTTTCGGTTAGCAAGAAATAACGTAAGTAAATAAAATCATAATATATATACACATATTTATATCACAATAAGCATCTACACTTAATCACTAATTCATAAATGGGCAAAATCAATGTCCATTAACCTTATTTTTATTAACATTATAAAAGGTCATTCCATATTTAAGTACCAGATTAATCTCACCTGCCCTGAAAATATTATTGACAATTTACGAGTCAAATGCCATTTTGAACAAATAGGATACATTTTTGTGAAGGATTTGAAAAAAATTCAACCTATAATTTATGTATCACAACAGACTGATATTGTCGCCGGATAAAACATCGATTTTTTTTTCAAAATTAAATTAAACCATCTAACACGCAGAGTATAACGGGTTGCATACCGACAGGTGCACGTGCTACTCAGGATTTGAACACACAAATATTTACGATGAATAATTATTGTTATTAATTTGATTGAGACTAATAAATAGATTTTAGCTCTACACTGATTAAAAACCGCATGCTCCATGCAATATTATCGCATGGTACTCACTACATATAGTGGCTGTCATGAATGAAGCTGTACTCGCTGTAAAAAAATAAAGAAGTATCTCCAATTAGACACTGAACGATAAGCAAAGTCGGTGTTACCTTAGAAATCGCGCAAGAAGTTTCACGAATCTGTCAGATTTGTTTCCGGATTGTTTTTCCAAATTGCTCGTAGTAAACATAACGAAGAATATCAAAGTGGATCTCTCAAACTACGAATATATACAAATTTCGGTGTCTTCTTTTGTTTTTTTATTTATAATTATTCAAACAAATTACTCGTTTGCGAATATCCAAGGGAATCGTGATACTTTTTTCAGGAACCGATGAGGCATTGCTCTTTGATTCACAACTCTAATTATTTACTATCAAGATATTATATTTTTTCTCACAGTCATATACGACTTTCAAGAAATTTCTACTAAACCCGCACTGACACTTCAACGAGCTACGAAGATTCTGAGCAAAATTTCGATCACCCTCGACATCTTATATAATCTAGAAACTCGTGTTAAATCACTCCCCCCCTACTAGAGTTCTAAACAGGCATAAATTGCTTGAGCATATATTTATGAACAATGTGCGTTCGTACCACGTTAAACCTGATAAGTTAGCACAATATTTTTAGCCAATGGCGTCGAACCATGATAAAACGTATTGAGTCGCTTTTGGTAGATTTGTCAAAAGTCTCTATCCAATTGATTTTCACTCGAGATGAATGGGAGAAAAAAATTTGAAAATTTCTGAAAACTGTACATAGACGTTAAGAAAATTAATATTCAAGTCCCAAAGGAAATGTATCAATCTTACCCATTTGACTCAACGGAGACGTGGAGGTTATGCGTACGATCCTCAAAATAATAATCGTTAAACTCAAAATCGTCCATTGTATTTTGGACGAAAGGGAAGCGTCGCGACTCTTTGTAAATCTATTCTTTAAAAAACAGTCGTACGATCCACTTGTAATTGGCGTTTTATACGAGGCCATTTAATCGAAAAGCCATGACCTTACGATCCCCATAATATTACTGTAGAAAGATTGTTACCAGTTACGACGGAGGCTCCATATTGGAGCCGATAGATATCAATTATTTATTATCGATCTCGGTTTAGGTTATGGATATTTTATCACGTGATTCGCGTGTGGTCCTTAAGTATCCATACTTTAATCATCCATTAAATATAGTCTGATTAGTTTCTAATAATAGACTAACGTATACAGTGTCTAATGCGGTACAGCAGCTGATATATTACAGTTCCTTGCGAAATTTCGGGGGAAAAAGATAAAATATGAATAAATATTATTAAAAATTTGCAAATCAATTGTCTGACAGTATTTTGCAATTAAATGTAAACATAAAAGAGTGACAGTTGTCAGATCCATAGTTTTATAATTGAACAGTATTGAACTGTTATTGACATGGATGGTCATTGATTTTTTGATCGATTAATCCTGATAAAATAATAGCGCGCATCTTCAAAACTTAAAAATTAAACTTAAATTGATAACTTAACCGTTTATCCGATTGATCAAAAATTGTCGAACTTTAAATAGATCTTTGAAAACACAGTTAAAATAACTTGACAAATAGGCATCGCGTAGGTCTTGTTTAGTAGATCAATTTGCACTTGGCTGAAATTGCAAATCAGCATGGCAAATGTGCATACGAGTGACAGCTGTCATTTGGTGGACGCGTTAAAAAGTCCTGAAATACATTGATTGTAAATTAACAGCACAACGTGGTACTAATAACAGAAAAATATATAATATATTATATATTAATCTATAAATCACGTTTTACATCATTTTTAAAATTCTTTAAATCGTGATTATATGTATTTTGACTAATTTTATTTATATAATGTATTTATATTATATATATGATTCTCAGTACCGTACGTGCGAACGATCTAGTTCCAAAGCACTTCCAAAAGCCGCATCCAAATACCTAGCAGTTCCGAGTTTCATAGTGACAGGTACGCTCGCCCATTCCTGTGAATCATCAATGGCAAAAAAAAAAGTATCATCAGCCTAGTATTTTGTTTATCAATGACCCATTCATCGCTTATCACAAGAGTCTCTTATTTTCGCAATTCAGAAACGATGCGAAAAGTATAGGTTGCCAAGAGTTTCCGTATTGATCGTACCTTGAATGGGCCACCCTCGCTGCTTTAAGCCGAAACCTTCCATATGCGCTCAAATATGTACCGGGGAGATCATGGAAATAGTATGGGTGTCAAAACATAATAAAAATGTTTAATTCAATATAAAAAAAAAATTAATGTCAAATTCCATTGTAAAAAATTATATATACAATGTTTTTTTCGATGACTATAAGACTTAATTTATGGGCTCGCATTCGTTTTGAATGATGACGAAGAAGCCATTTTTACCTTCCGTCGAGACAGTGTGGCAGAGTATTTCTGTCACTGAAATCCGGTCATTGCCATGTCATCCACGTGAGTTCTTTGCCTAAGTCAATTAGTCGCTTTACCTATCGTCGTGAGGCGTATGCGTTATATTACTGGTACTTTCCAAGAGATTTCCAAGATCATGAATAAAGATAGTGTTAATATTAATAAAGCCCTCAGGGTTATATATCATTTTTTTTTAACTGATAACAGTGTAAGCATGAACGCCGCCGTAAATTTTGTCCAATAAAAAGAAACGAGATATCAGAAAAGGAATTTGAGCAACAATCTTTTTGGTACCGTTCGAGAATATCGAATCATCATACAGTAAGTAGGTCTGTGCCAAATCGCACGTTACTTTACTTAATTGAAAATCTGCCGATCGATGCAATTATTGATTATCGATGAGATCGTTGAGAAAGTTCTTTAAAAATTCTAATAAAATAAATTGTCATTCAATAAAACGACGAGACTCCTGGATAAGCGAATGAAATTTCAAATAACTGCAAATTTAATTAAAAAAAAAAAACGAAAAGAATTATTTTTAAAAATCATGTACCTTATTATTAGTGTGGAGCATACGTAATCCTTTAATGTCCGCCTTAACGATTTTCAATATCCTGACACCACGTGTTACCATTTCCCTGTACATTGTTCTATTCGGCAAAAAAATGGACTAGAGGGTCGCTGAACTTAGTAAAAATTATTAAAAAGTATCACCGTAATATATTAATAAAAATCGTTATACGTTTATTCGACCCAGGCACACATTCATTTAAAAACTGAGATGGAAACACGGACGCCAAGCGTCCCGACGACTAGAAGCTACTGCACGGGTACGTCGAGACAGCCCTACCTATAGAAACAGGCTGAACTAATTCAGGGACATGCGCGATTTCGGTAAGCTGTCCTCTTCGAACGATTAATCTATTAATCGACGAGGACTTACATTCGCCAAAAAAACATATTTGATAAGTCAAGAAGAAAAAAAAAAATGTGCAAATAGATAATCTTTGGCAATTTGTATGCTGCAATAATTGATATAAATTACGCCGATAGCCTCAACGATAGCGGCATGCATTGAAGAGTTTAACAGGTTCAAAGAAACTAGATTAGATTTCGTATAGAGAAAATCAGCGTGAGCACCCAAGAATCTTGGCATTGAGACAGCAAAGTTCTTTGAACGATCCGATAAAAAAGAAAATAAGTTCCTTGCCCCATGAATGTACGAATAGCGATCGAAGGACATATCCATAAGGAATAGAGAATTTGACACTGAAATATTCAGAGCAAAAAACGAGCCATACACGAGTAAAAGAGTTTGTTTCGCATTTATTCATTTTTTTTTTATTGTCTTCGTATTTATTGCTGGACGATACATTGAACAGTATATTAAAAATGTTTACAACCGCTTGCAACAAGAACGTAAATAATCCGTACGTTGTTTTGTGCATTGCCTTGCAGCGAGCAGTGCATTTTTTTCAGTGGCACATCCACACGTAGTTAATTGTTTAATTAAAAAAAACGAAGTAAAATCGTACTTCGCGATCAAAACATTCAACTGCATTTAACTGAATAATCAGGTAGTTAAGGTGAATATTTAGCGAAGATATATCGTTACTTAAGAAAATAAACTAACTAGAGTCGTACGTACTTTGAGACTCAATAACGCAAATAGCTGCCGATACAATTGCCATAATCGAAGGTCATATCGTTCATCGCGAAAAGCCTGAACTTCTTGAATCTAACCAATCGAATATCTTGTATTCGTTGAAGTAAATACAATTTGACGAAACCTCTAGGACAATTATTTGCTTAACGTAAAAGTCATTATACGTAAAAGCTATTTCTTTTTATTTGCGCACGTCAAATTAATTGTAGTCGTTATACTAACTTGTACAAATGATAAGTGATTGATAAGGGCAGCTATGTCCTATACTAGGTTCTAGCTTACTTTCACTGCTACTTAATACTTTGGTGCTTACGTCTTTCTCTCCGTTATCGATATTATTTATTGATTGATCATTTCTTTTGCTTTACTTTAACTCGCTTCTCGAGATACCCTACGATCTAATTCGAAGTTACGTATGATTTATTAGTCGCGAAACTCGTCCAAGAGAATTAGAATTACAAAAATTCATTCCGTACAATTATTGCACGCCGCGTAGTAGTAGATGCGATTGCATATATCATTGCGTCACAATTGTTACAAGCATTCGCGTATCTGTAAAAATTTCAATTGCCTTTCTTAGGCAACGTACAATCGAATTGGAAGACTGTAGTGTAAATATATATATGTATAACGTGTATATCAAGTACAAATGGCATATAATATCAATTCGAAATATGCATGTGTATATTTGTTCTACATTTAGAAGAGAAAAAAAAAAGGCGAACAAAAAGTGTGACGAATATTTGACAAGGTATCACAATGCAATTTTTGTTCAGGCAGTACCAGTCATTGATGCTTGGCGAATAATGATGATAAAGACTATTATTGTCATCTGTATACATGCTAATGATAAAAACGAGTCCTTAAGAATGGTCTGACTGCTTGCGCTATTTTTTGGGCTATCTAAAGATAAGATTCCGCATAATGCTAGCTTTTGATTAGATGCGCAACAGAGACTGTAATATTATAATAAAAAAATATAAATACGCGTTTAACATTGTCGGCGATGATGAATGAGTGAGAGTATGATAAGTTTGTTTTAGCAGTAAAAAAAAAAGTCATTCAATACGAGAACCAGCAAACGGTGTCGTATCAGCGAGGCGTACCAAAAAGGCAAGATACATCTAAAGTTAACAGTGTTGACAAGAACAGTCGAAGAGTTGATAAAGAAAGGTGATTTCAAAAAAGTATGTTATCTCTTCTCTTTCCCGTAAGTAAACGTGCCGTTGAGCAAAGATTGCGGTGAGTGAATTAGCCACCAAATCACAATACTTCATCACGCACAATTCTATCTCGGTAACGTACAAAAGTCCTACTACTAATTCTAAACGCAGGACGAGCCTGATACTAGACCTAAGTCAGATCACTGTATCCTGATAAGCAGGAGGTCCACTAAGTACAAATTGTTTCTGGCTCTGGCGAACAATGTCGGTTCTACTTGGAACCTGAGGTGTCGCCCTTACGCCATGATAATTGCTGTAACTCGACCTGGCACTTGCTGGTCTATTACTATAAAGATCATCCATATCCTCCCCATTGAGACTCTGAGTGCTGGTTTGTTGAAAAGTAGGATTACTCTGTCCCTGCCATTGCATAGGATTCAATTCATTGTTCTGCCAATTGTCAGTAAGATTTCTGGTGGAGCTGCTACCATCCCAATTGGGTAAATTGCTTGTGTTCGAGTAATTAGAGTCTTGATTCCACAGAACAGGCGAAGAGACTGCCATGTTGACAGCCTCCGGTTGCCAATTTGAATTTCTGTCCCTGTCCCAGGTACTTGAGATCCTGTCATAATTTAATGTACCCTGTGACAGAGAATTGACATTTTGATTTGTCAAGTTGCTCGGCGGTGTATTCGCGTAGAGACTTTCCTGCTGGTCCATTATCCTGTTCACTGGATTCTTCCTACGGGATTGACGCACTGAACTTCTTCTGCTTGAGCGTCTTGTGCCGTCTCGAGAGATGACCGAACGTCGCTTGACACGTCGCGGTGTCATCGGCTTCGCTGACACGCTGTCATCCTGAATCGGTGGCTCCGGCTGAGAGTACTCGATGCTGTACAATGGACGTGGCTGTTTTTTCCTCTTTTTAGTTTGTACTGTTGCAACAAAAAATAAAGAACATGAATCATTCGTGCTTGAGCCAGCATTACCGAACAATTATTTAGAGAATAGACAAGAGCGTAAGCGTATCATCATCGATTGGTCTTACTAATGATGATCATACGTAATAAAAGATGATGAATTTCTTTTATACGTGTGCAACAAGCCGTAAGTCGTTATTAGTCACCTTAGGTATGGTAAATTCGATTCTTATTAATTATATATTGTACCAGGCGATATTATTATTTATTCAGCTGACAAATTGCTAAATTTCTTGTTGTAATTCATATTTTTCTTTTTTTTTTTTTAATTCGGCAAGTTTCAATATCATGCAGGATATACACTACGGTCAGAGATACAAAATAATGGTACACTCTTATGCGTTAGGTATCCACCCAAAATATAATTGAAGAATAAAAACCGAAGCGCAGAACCGTGTTAGATAAAAGGAAGAGAAGATAGTGAGGAAGGTTAATAAATAATAAAGCAAGCAGTAGTGTGTTGTTGCATTGCACGTTTATTGTTGCCATCGAAATGCACCGAGATGTGTAAATACAGTAGGTACACCAATATAAAGTCAATCTCTACATACTTAAAAAAAAATATATATATTTATACTGTACAGGCTACAGTGAGGCCAACCAGACTAATACGCTACTAAACACTAAGAATTCGTTCCGAAGTGACAAAATGAGAGAAGCACACGTGTCTACGAAAAAAAAATAATAATAATGAATTAGAACAAGTGTCAATAAACAATATTTTATCGATGGTTAATGACGAATGGTGACGCAAAGGTGTTACTGTAGCTACAAATAGCGCAATGGGATAAAATAAAGAGAACAATGTCTTTTTTGTGAAATTTTCCCACCAAGCGAGTGGAGTGCACGACAATACTTAACACGAAAGTCATCAATAATGTCACTTCAGATTCTCGATCAACATTAACGTATAATAAAAAAAACAATTTGCAATATACGGAATGCTCTCTTTTTAACCTTAAAAGACGATTTCTAAGGAGTAACAATAAATTAAATTAATAAAATTATGGGCTAAAATTGTCGTTCTTTTTCTTTTTTTTTTCTTTTCTTTTTACCTAAATCTAATCTTTCGAATTTCATACAAATTCCCGCTCCGTGCAATTTGCAAACGACTCTCGGCCGCTCGATCAATATCGAACGGAATTTGCCGTGTGATTTCTCACGTTGAGATGGAAAGAAAAACAAATTTGCAAAACTCTTTTTGACTACCATGCACTACCTACGTACACTTAAATAATTAGACACAAAATATTCCATAGCACCTTTGTAGAAAAAAAAAAAAAAAACAAACCAAATATTCGTCGCTCCAAGAAAGAAATACGTTTAAAGCTCAATGCATCGTTCCAGTCGTAATTTTAAACGCAGAGATGCGTCAACAATCCTACATACAGTCCTCATTGATGAAGTAACGATCACTTCATTAAGAGACCAATAATCACTCAGTAGCATCGAGTACAATGAATTAATTATTTCCGTGCGACGTCCAATCGAATTCTCTACGTTGTGCACAATTTAATAAACGAACCAAACGATCTTTCATTTATGAATAAATGAAATGCCTTTGGCACAGCTCCACGTGGTTTTGTCTTCTTTTCTACGTATCACAGTGTATGTATCAATAAGTCCATTAGTGCAACACAAATTAAAAAAAAAAAAAAAACGTAAGGAAAACAATAAGTTTTCCAAAGAGCAAATACGAAAAAAAAAAAAAAATAGTAATATATTAGACACTTATGGCGTTGTGATGTATGCGTGTAACATATAAAAAATATTAATTCGTGAATCAGGTGTATGGTGAATGGTTATAAAATAGGAAGAGACACCCCTAAGCTAAGCTACGCTATGTATTTTCTACCTATTTGGCAAGTGTAGGAAAAACTGGAACGTCAAAAGAGAAAGATACAGATGATCCTCGCGTAAATGAAATCGACAGTACAAAAATATCGTTATCACGTAACAATGTAAATTCCGCGAAATGGAGAAGAAAAATATCCGTATAGAAATATAATTTCTTTTTTTTCTTTCTCTACACATCATTTTCCCGACTCCTACGATATTACTGTAAAGCTCGAAACTGACAACAAGAAAACTTCACGATCCTCAAGAAGTTCTCTGCGCGAAGAATTTTCGCGAACAAAGTTATTTCGTCCCAGTGTACACGGTATGACGTGATTAATAAACACTAAAGGGTACCGTATCAGAAATTATTGTTGGCGTACAACGACAAAGGTCTACTGTCTCTCTTAGAATTTATTGTATCGTCACGACTGCTGGAACAACCCTGCTGCTCCTGTTGTTGCTCAACGGCCAGCCTAGGATCTGAATAGAATGATCTCAATGGCTGCTCCCTTACGTGATCCGTGAATACTCGCGGCTTATAGGAAGAGTTTCGATTCTGCTTGTTATTGGTAGCGCGGGCTGTTCTCAATTTCGGTGAAACAACCGGACTGTACTTGGACGAGTGAGGATAGTATAGTCTGTTCTTCTGATATCGTAGACGCGCAGCGCTATCCAGGGAGTCGTACTCCTCGTATGGCGATACTGATCTTTGCAAATGATCGAGAGGATTGGAATAGTCGTTACTGTAATCCACGTTCAATCTCGCATTCTCAATGTTCCTTGTCGACGCGTTACTCCTGTTACTCCTTATCGTCTCGTTCCTTAAACTGCTCTTATTGTTACTGCGTGACGTGCTGTTGCCGTACGGCTTTTCCACGTGTTTCGGCATTGTCGTCTCGCGATAAACGGATTGGTGCGAGCTAGCTGTGCCTGTCGGATAATTGTGATGGGAATTTTTGTGAGGGTAGACAGGTGGCGGAAGTGCCGAGTAGCTAACGTACATGGGATGCAACGGCGTGTGGCCTGCCAGCCCAAAGTCGCCGCCTCCGACAAAGTCAACTGAAAAGTCACCCAGAAGAGCCCATTGCGTTAGAGATCACATTAGACGTGTTCGAGGGTCTGTTAAAAAAAATATTTTTGGAAAAAATTCATAGTCATTTGTTCTTTTGATAATTAAATTATTGCAATAATAATAATATTTGGGAACAAGGATATATACACGTGCTGGCATCCTTTCTATTTAACTTCTCTCTACTTTCCACTATGCATTGTATAAACACTAGACATTCTTGCATGCCCGATACTCTAGGGTGGATATGAAACGTGCAGATGATATGGGACGACTTACCAAAATGGAGGATCAAATCCACCAATGAAATCAACTGTAACCGACAACAGTCTTTTTCAAGTGGAAGTGAAAGTCATGGGTACAGGTGCTCACGTTATTGATGGGAGTCTGATATGGATTTTTTTTTTTTGGGGGAGTTTCTTTAACCTTAGAATGTTTTGTGCGTAAAGAGAAAATATTTGATGGATTCGTTCCTGTTGGTTGGAAGAGAATTATGCCAATCACTATCGTAAGCTTTCTGTCTTACGGAATAGTATTTGTTTTTATGTACTTTTTTTTAAACACAAATGACCTGGTAGACGATGTTACTTTATACACGCCTTTTCCCGTCAATCGAATCATCGTTGCGATTTCTGATTACGGTATCTCATAAAAATTCCAGAAATACATGAATTGCGGTGTAACGAGATATCCTTATTTATGAATGAAAAAAATCTACGGGCCACATCCGATGATAGGAACTTCCACTGGAATTTTATGCCACGACGAATTCCATCGAAATTGGTATCACGTTGATACGCTATTCACAATTTTAATTAATTTTTTGGTGAATCATTAAAATACGCAATAAATCGACCCACAACCGTTCGAGTTAAATAAGTAAGAAGTTAGAAGAAGAAGGAGAGAGCGACCCAAAAATGAAAGTACCTTCCCAGAAAAGTTACAGAGTATCAAGAATAGATGAATAGGATGGCAAGTGAACGGAGACCCCAAAAGCAGAAGAAGACGCAATGATTTCCCAAAACCCAGAAAAAAATGTCTACTCAAAATTACAAATAAAATTGAAAAAAAAAATGACTGAACGTGTTTATAAAAATTTTGAAAAATAACACCATTCCAGCGTGTTTACATCCAGACCTATTTTCATGAAACTCTTAAACCGCCAGGTCTCGAATGAATTATTCAACTTTTCGCATTATTTTACAGCGTCCTGTGTGAACTATACGTTGATGTGCAATTTTCGAATAACTTTTAAGTCAGCTCAAAGATTTACAATAATTCCCAAAGGCCACGTTTATTCCAATTTATCATGAACTCAGTGCATAGTGGAATGCGTTAAGTTTCGCCGAAGAAAACTACCACCAAAGTTATCCTGTTGGTACAACTGAATACGATCTCAAATTTCATGGTCACACGTTACACAAGCTCTACGACCACGGATTCACTTGACACGATATTGATTTCGTATCAAATTCGAACAATCTCGATCTAACCAGAATTCAGTAATAGTAGTCGCATATACTCACAACTGTCATCTTCTTCAAGGAACACACGACTCAGGCAGATTCCACCCACGACGGCCATGCACTGAAACATACAACCCAGCAGTAGAATCAACATGAACTCAATTAAAAGTTCGATCAGTTCAAACAGCCAAAGTGATCTATGAGTCATGACTATGTATGACAAAAAAGATAATAGGATCATCATAGAGACTTGGAAGATCAATAAAGTAACGTTGTTAAAGGCAAAGTCTTAAATTAATGCGCAGACAATGACCGCATTTGTTGTATATTCTGTTTTTGTTATTGTTGCAGTACCTATGGCAATGTTTTAAAGCTCGTGTTAATATATTTTACGCTTACCGCTAAAAGGCATTGCGTTGCTGCGTGCAGAACCTCTATAACTTCGTATTCCAAGACACAATCCGTCACGTTGGTAGGCCTGGCTGGTCTAAATAATTCTGGCTCGGTGACATCGTAAACCGCTTTGCACCCCGGTCCATTGATTTGCCACCAAGAGAAACTGCCAGTGCCAAGATTTAAAATGTCGCTGTTCTGCAAACGGGAAGAAAGATACTTGACTGTTTTCGTTGATAAGTAATAACGTTGATAAATCCTTATCGACCAACGAAAATGTAAATCTATCATGAAATTGACCTGAGCAGAAAATAGACACCAAAGCGGGTCAACTGGCTCTGTACCAAATATAAATCCAAGTCCATTAAAAATTTAATGATCGCGATAAGGACGCACAAGCTTGAAGTACTTTCTAAATAACAGACCCAATTGCCAGAACCTTTTAAAAATATATATTTCATGCAACAAAGTTAGAGTAAATTTTCTCCGGATACTTATTACACGCACAATAAATTATATTCGTCTGCATACCTTATCCAGGATTCCCACGCTGAGATAGAAACATATGATAAATATGTTCCAGCCTAGCCATAACGTATTCCATACGCAGTACTGAAACAATTACGTTTGCATTATTATTTTATGATTTATAATAACATTACAAAAATATTGTACACGGTGCAGAACACTTGGCGAACTCTTGAATAGATTCCCGGGAGGCGCGTGCGCAGGGATGGCATTTATAAAAATAAGCAAATGAATATGATAATATATATGTACCGATATGATATATTTAGGCCTGTACTGAAAGGCTCCGAAAAATCCAAGGATCACGAAAATGATGTTGAAAAAGTTGACCAGTATCGGCGCCCACATAAATCCCAGGAAGTCGAACACTTGGCGCTCTATGGTGGTGATCTAAATAGACAAAGAGTTAATTAAACTTACACGAAAGATGCCAATGTCAATTACAATTACGGTACTTTAGCATGATACAATGCTATCATCATGATTTTCTTGACTGCCCTTTTTTTTTCCTGGACGCTCTTAATTTGCACCAATTGCTTGGCGTTCTAAATACTCGTTTAAGTATTAATTCCAAGATGGAACAGTCACACAGGCTACCATAAAACAATTCCCTGTATTAACACGTGCAGGAAGAGGTCTATCATGCAAAAAGAAATAATAAGAAATTTGCATTTCAAATAATGCAAAATGAAAGTTATACTATCATACGTGCTTAATGACTCGTGATGATTTATTAATCAGTACAAAATATCGGTAAACTCATGCTGCGTATTCCATGAGCGCTTTTTGATATCTAACGATCTACCTTGCATTTTTATCATTCGCACTTCAACTGTGCAATATATTAAAAACAATAAGATGACGCATTGATTATGTACAATAATATTTATATTTGTATAGGTTATATTGCAATGATGATCGTACCGATCACAAAGCGATAACTCCAGAATCATGCAAGAAATCTCGTTCTAAATATATCTATTACAAATGCCAATATTCTATTTACGTAATGACACATCAAGAACCCAGTTGAAAATTGTGTCAAAAGACTCTCTATGCATACGTGTAGCCGAATTCGAAACTCTAAAAATTTTAATACAACGCGTTTACGCGAACAACGTATTCTCGTGCTAGGGTAAATGTACTCATTTATTTCTCAGTTCAATGTACTCGTCAGGAACAAAAAGAAAAAGAAACAGAACAAGAAAACTATCTTCTAGGCCGATCGCAATAACGAGTTATGATTTCATTAGACGCTTCATCGGGAAAGAGAGAGCATCGGACATAATAAACCATCAGATAATCCATCAAGGCACAGTCTATTGTATCCTTATCTGATATCAATGATAAACTAGCTTCTACAATTCGTCACGTTTTCCCACCACGATTGTTGCGCCTATTGTATTTTCCCTGCTTGGCAGAATTCACATTGTATGACTGGTAACGTAAAAAACAATGGAATGTCAGGGACAGTGCAAAAAAGTCTAGACGTAATGTCTAAATTTGTTAATGAACGTGACTCACTGCACATTCGTATGATACTTGTTATGAGAGCTGTGTAAAGGTAAGCGAAGCGCATACTAGAGCCATGATAGAATTAATCGTTAGACTCACAAGCTGCAGAGTGCATATTGTCAGTAGAAAGTGTCTCCTGCTGCAAATTCCCATGTCATTTGGCCCTGTTGATGATTATCGGGATCCCCGTGATCACTTTTCACGATCGGAACAAACAATTTCACTGTACGCGCACTGCATCACTATGGCTCATCGTGATGCGTCGCCATTTTCAACACTTGTTTCTTCCCTTCTCGTGGGTGACTGAGCGGCATGTCCGTTTGCTTTCGTAGCCAAGCAACGGGCCAACCACTTTGCCACTCCGTGGAAACAACCTGCTACCTCCCGTTGCTCTTTTACATTGGTTCAGTATGACCAACAGCGCCACTGCGCATGGGTGAAAGTTCCTAGGATTAAACGTCGGCGCCTGAAAGATGGCAACGAGTTATACGCGTCGAACTACCTGGTGGACGCTATTAGGGGTTGATATCTTATGGGTTTATTCGTAGGTGCAATATCATCGCTCTACTAGAAAAAGTTATGTCGTCAGTTGTCGAAAAGAATGAAGAATAATTATTGGTGCTTTCAGCCCATAAATGAATATATCGCGTTGCGAGGAACACGGAAAAGTCATACAAAGTACATTTAACTTTGATATTGGTTTAATGTTCTATAAAACTGAATAATTGCTATTTTCGGTACATCTCAGTTATTCTACTAACGTGAAGTTCGTCGATTCAAAGAATGGGAAAATAATGGAATATCGGGAATATTGAGTTACGATCAAAATGTCATTGAAAAATTCTGTAGCAGCTTCAAAACATGTTTTTTCATTAATTTTCCATAACTTATAAAAAAGCAATGGGCAGGATTCTCGGCGATGAAGAACAACAAAGCTGGATGATATCGGGAGACTCTCATTAAGATTCTTTAAAATATTTTGCTCGTCCTGCCTGTGGTGTTCATTTTTATGCACTGATATTCTCGAGAAAGATAAATCAACGTTACTCAACAGACAAACATCGTTCAGTAAGAATAATTTCTCATTACTTACAAACCTTGAACCTGATATCACCCCTGTCACGTAATAAAATTGCCAGAAGAGTTTAACAGCAACAATGAAAATATATACAAAACGGAATCGACGAAATTTTTCCTGGACAGAGGAGACAGCAGGAATATTTCCATATCCATATCGTCGTATGCGCCATCTTGTAAGACAAAGAGGACGACTTCCCTTTGCAAGAGCGAAAAAAACTATAGAAAACTCGTCAGAAGCGACCATCGCGTTCGAGGTAATGTTAAACCATACTGATTGTACAGTACGTCATACTAGTACGGCTGTACTATAGTAAATAAGTAATCCTCTGACTTTCCTTTGAAATTCCATGCAATTACTACTCGCGTAGGTACGGCTTTGTTAACTTGTTCCGAGGGCGCGTTTCGCGTGCGAAAAATTTACGGCGATGGGAATTGCATGTTTCGAGCCATAAGTTATTTATTGTGGGATAACGAAGAGGAGCATAAATCGTTGCGTGATATGGTTTGTTCTTTATTATGTCAATAAAAAAGGAAGTAAGTAATACAAAAGAAAAAGAAAAAAATTGTGTTAAAACATTAATTGCTCAGGTCGTTCGACACGTTAGAGAAAATTGGCAGGAGTATGAACCATTCGTAATGGCCGAATGGAATATTTCGGATCCTCATGCATATTTTGAATTTATGAACGCCGACGGAATTTATGCTAGTGAACTGGAATGCATTGTCGCTACGAGATTGCATCATATGAATCTTTCGATTTATCGTATTGTTCATGGAAAACATGAAATCAAGCGAGTCTTTCATAATTGTGTTCACGATGATTATCGAACGGCTAGATTATTGTTTAGTGGAAGATCTGACAGTGGTCATTATGACGTTTTATTAATGGATTATTGAAAATGGAACAATGTATTTTGTATTGTCAACTATATGTATACAGTGCATTTTTAATAAAATATTCAAGGTTTTAACTCGAATTGATAGGATTTATTAATTGAGCGTTTACTGCATGAATATTCCCATGGATTGATTGTAACATAATGATTAAACATAAATGAATAAAAATTATTTTTTTTTTTATAAAAAGCTCGTGCGTATTGTATATTCAGTATTGACAAAGTAGATAAACCAATTCTGTCGAATACATTGAACAATACTATCATAATGAAGTATATTAATCTTTCAATTAATAAAGTTCACCGTAAGACTGAAAAATAATTTCAAATGAAATGACTTCCAATTAACTACACCCGTAAAGCTTCTTTGGATCTTGCTATGACTATATTTATTAAATTAAACATGTTTCCGATTCTACGTCTTTTGTTCCTCGTCCAATTAATTCGTACGTTCACGATTAATATTATAAAATAAATATCCTTATCTCAGTTGGATATCAAAATTTCCCTTTGAACTAGAATTCCTCGCTTATAAAAATTAATTGCTAATGAGGATAATCGCATCCTTGAGTATACAGCCATCGCGTGATTACGTTTATCGCTCGGTATATGGTACAGCTATAACAAAAAAATAATAGTAATCAATTAAATTATCAAAGTACCTGATAGCAGTGATTTCTTAAATTAAATCAAATTTACCTTATACGATACAATATCTTAGAACACCAATTCACATTTAGACTACTTTGATCCGTCCGAACTGCCTCCACGACTTTTTTAGCAATTTCACCCTCAGTTTTCTTTAATAACCTTTCAAATATTATAATTCATTATTAAATATGTTATTTAACAATATTGCACTTTTTAATATCTGTCAAACATACCTGGGCTCAGCTTTGGGAGCTACAGTGATAAATTTCAACTGACTCCTCTGACTCGTGACCTCTTGACCTAAACTTTCCATAAGACCTAGAGCAAAATCACCATCCTTATTAGTGCACGTTAAGCTATCATTTATTATGTGCAATATAAGATTTCTCTAACCAGCAACAGCCGCTCTGGTACCCATGTAAGCATCTTGCGTAGATATAGTCGGCGTCACTCCAACGACATGTGCTTTTTTGCGCAGCAACAAGGAAGGCAAAAATGCCAGCACCGTCTAATAAAAGATAATTAATTATGTAAATTAAAATATAAGATAAAAAATTCTTAACTCTCAGACTCTTACCCAATAATGACGCATCAATGTATTGCTGACAGTTTCCAATATGTCCTCATCCTGATTCCCAAAACAAGTAACGAGAATATCGATCTGTCCGATTTCATCTTTAATCTTTTTGGCAATTCCAAGAATCTCATCCCTATCGTTAAAATCACACTCGTACGCAAATGACTTCTGGACCCGTTCAGTCTCCTGACGTTTACGATGTGCTGGACCAATTCTCTCTATCCTTGAATAACTTCCCAGACCAGAGACAGTCCTTTCCACAGACCTCAAATCCTTATCAATACAAATAACGGAGCAGCCAGCTCTCGAAAATTCCTTAGCCAATGAACTTCCCAGAACCGTAGTAGCACCAGTTATCTGAAAATTAAGAAAAATTTGAAATTATACAAATTTGTCAATTTCTTCAAATTAATCCTTACCAAGGCTACGTCGCCGGTCAGATCTCTCGGCGGTTTTGGCAATATGGATTTTAAAATTGCGAGAAATGCCAAAAATCCGGATATGACAACTCCTATAATAAATTGTGTACTTAGGTACAACCATGCTATTGTCGTCAGGTTCCCATTTCTTGAATGAAACGTCAGAGTCTCGTCTCTTAAGGGAATCATGGTCCACTGTAAGAAAAAGAATTTTCAATAACGTCACAACTTTGAATTTACCGCCAGAATTAATGTTACCCCTCTTCCAGTAGTGCCGCCTGGTCTGACAGATCCGATAGGTGTGCGTTTCTTATGGTAAGCCAAAAGGCGCCACCACTGGAAGTGTTAATAAAGGTAACTAATATTCTAGATGAGCCTTTCGCATCTGTACAATTCTCGAATTCGTTGCAACACAAATCGTAACAAAAAACAAAAAGATTTTCACGTGTCGCTAGGAGGTAAGTAATCAAAACTATTGAATTGAGGTTAGAGCTTTTTTTTTTCGAATCACCCGACCATAGCGTAACGTAATGCACAACGTAACGTTACTGTACGAATTAAATTTGCATCAGTCATGCAACAATGACGCATGAAAGTATAATAATCGATGGGCATATCATCTTTTGAATGACCTATCAATTTAACACAAAAATATTATCCTCTCGTTCTCTCTATACACTTGCATACGTATAGCTGTCGCGCTGTACGATCCCTTAGACAATTTTTTATCTTAGTATTTCCTCGCTTTATAAAACAATACAATTAATGTTTCTCGACGACTGTTAGCTTAGGTTAGATTTCACGTTAATTCAAGGATTAATTGAAATCGTTCGAGAAAAAGGCAAATGGATTTCGCGAAGAAAGGGGTACGAATCGGTCTACTGATTTTATGTAACAACAGTGAATGTCGTCCGGCTGAAACTAAACTCACTGTTGTGCAACGCTCTCGTCATGGTTGTATTATCGTAGGGCAGTCATTGTTATTATTTAACTTGAACGGTTAAACCGGTAAAAATGTATGCGCATAACAATGTATAATAGCAGATGGAATATCGTTGCATATATAAATATTATATTTAACGATCGAAACGATTTATTTCGATTTATCGAAAATCACGTTCAAAGTTGTTATTAAAAATTGGGCTTAGATGCTGCGTTTACGTAAAATTCTTAATTTAATGCTTTATTATTGTACACTAAAAATTGACTTTATTGCAGCAACTATAATATACGCGTATCATTTTATGGGTGTCGCCAGGTAATTGCGGCAATAAGGAGTTTTAGAAATTTATATATACGATATTGAGTTTAGTAAAAATTCACGTACAAGGAGAAATCGGATATATGAAAAAAATAACTTGTCGGTTACGCGCCATGAAGATTTCCCGAAATAAAATTACCTTCACAAGGAATGAGAAATATGCTCATTCAAATTAATTGCTGTATCATTAATTTGCAAATGACAGAAGTGCGTGTGGAATGCGATAAAAGTAAGCTGGGCACACGGGTTTGAGATGGAAAAAGACGAAAGTGATAGAAAACAGAAAGAAAAACGAATCTTTAACACAAAAATACCAGATCACGTCTTTTACGTAATAGGCAATAGTAACGGTCGTAACTAAAACTATTAGTTCCTTCAACTTCCGTGAGAGCAGTGAAAAAAGGGGAGAAAGGACCGTCTTGAGTGTTATCATAAACCACGGTGTAAACGCTACGATAATTTTCCAAATTTCGTGATATTTAATTTCATCGAAAATAAATAAAAGGCGTCAATTAAATTTCTGTGCTAATTTTCTTTATCTCACTTTTAATTTCGCACCATTATACACTAACGTCATACTTTGACGTCATATCCTCTAATATCAAATTCTACTCTAATCTCGCTGCTTGACAATGATTGAGTGTCCTCAAAGTCAACAAGCTACTTGCGAAGAAATTGCCAGGTTGCGCAATCCTCCACGGATACGGAAATCATTTTTACGGAGAATGTCCCTGGACTCATCCATTAGAAAGATCAGGTCGTAATGATGATCAATTATTTTCCAAGTAATGAAAACTGCAAAGTCAACCTGATTTAATGGTCAGATAATTTTTATAACGTTACGATTAGCTAATCATTTCGTAAACAGTCTATCATTCATTTTGCTCCTCTCGTATCGTCTCGAACAAACGGGGCCAATAGCATAACGATTTTTTTTTACCAAGCGAACGTGAGACGTGAAAGTATCGGTATCTGCTTTATATACGTCGGTACAGGGTATATCGATCGTTATTCAAATATTTGTATACAGAATGTAAAAAGACGAAAATTCTGAACCGATAGAGCCGATAGATTTTCATACGGGATATTTAGATATTTGAATTCAAAGTTTAAGCGCGGAAAAATCTTCATAGGATGTCAAACGTCCAATTTTCCAGTTCTTATCAAACTAAGCTGATGCGCTTAGAATAGCTTGATGAGAGCGAGTGACTTTTACAGGACACGAGTTACAGATAAATATACCAAGGTCAGCCAGTGCCTCTAAGTAAATTTCTAACGGGTTGTGGTTTCGCAAAGCTAATCCGACATCATGATTCAATAACACAACCTTGACAGGCTTGAATTGCCTTAACACTGGCCAGGAAGTTGAAACACTTTTTTTTTTAACGACTAACCTCACTCCCTAATTATAATCACTATCACTTTCCTTATTATTACTTTTTTTCTTGTACTTTAACTAGCTCAACCTTACAGCGCTAAAGATTCTTGTGGATTTTATACAATTTTTGCAACGACGAATGATGATTTCATAAAAACTTTTAACAACCGGATATTTCGATAAGTCGACAGGAAAAATCAGATTAGCGTAAAATCGCGAAATTAAAGATGCCGCATAATAAGAAGTGGGAGTTTGAATTTCATTGAAAAAAAATTCAAATCTTTTTTTTTTACTTTCATTATTACCTATTTTCATGCAACGACAATTTTGTTTTTAACGTTTGTTTCACGCGATTACGTAACCTGTGGCGTGTTTATAAAAACTTGCAAATATTATTACGCAATTTCATAAATGACATCCAGCTAATTAATCTACGAAATATTTTTGCATCGTTGCTACGGTAATTTCTTGTTTGATTAATTTTTCTGTATGTATTCTTTATTCGCATATGACCCTGGCCATTTTAAAAAACAATGTCATAAACTCCTGGGTGAATGTACTCATCTTAATCTCACTGTCTCCTTCTAAATCTGAGGTGAACGTCCGTTCAATCCGAAAGTAGATACAATTCGTAATCCCCTATACTTTTGTTAATATGATTATTATACAGTGCGTTTCACTTGGACATAGCGTCCGTTGAATTTGACGAGTTTCGACGTCTAGACTGTTACTTAGTTTCCGCTTATTATTTTCTGCTTTTATTTATTAAGCAACGCTGGGCTCTTAATAAGAACTTCGACGAAACTATGAATTTTATATCGAACGATTTTTATTACGTTAATCTCTTTTACGTCACGATTGCGCGTTTAATGACGTATGAAAACGTGCATTCCTCTATAGATTTTCGTAAGGAGTGTTTAACCCTGAACCCTACCGGTCTTTGGACTAAAGCTGTTGGTTATATGAGTAAAATTCGACATCATATGATTTTCTTAGAAATTCGTAATCTTAGTTTTTAATTTTTTTTTTATTACGCAATTTCAATCCTATTCTTAATGTAATATCTACAGCTAACTGATATAGCAACGTAATTGACATTTAACTAGTTAATTCGTTTTTACAAGGCCAACTTCGTGTTGACCATAATTACAATTACCACCTGTCACATTTATTATTAATAATATAATGGGTCTGAGAACCACAGCAGTGTACAGGGTCATGCTTTATGCGCAAATACAACCTAACTTTAACATACTAATTTGTCGTAATCATATAATGCTGGATATTAATTAAATACACAATCGTATCTAATATTCAACAAAAGTCATTATCGCTCTATTATTATATGACAATTAAAATTTTTGCAAGAGAGAACGAGAAAAACGAAATAGTGACCTTTTACCAAAATTAACCATCACAATCTATACCTGTATGAGTCATTTTGTGTAATTTACAGTAAAGGTAGGAACGATTAAAAGTAAAGAACTCGATTAAATAGCGAGAAGAGTGAAGGTGCTGTAAATAAAAACTGCCTCAAGGTAAATTTTTAGCTATCATTTTACCGAAATATCACATCGGTCGCGACACTGGTCCCAGCCATATTTTTAACTATGAATGTTTTGCGACGATAAAAAAAAAGCCAATTCGTTTGCCTAATTCTTATAGTAAGATTCCACGACAGCGAGTATATAAATTCAAAAATGTTAATCGATCTGTATAAAAAGCCACATTTATTTATGTCCGATAATATAATTACGTCGTTAAGTCGCAGCGAAAAAAACTTTCCATGCAAAAGAGCCACAAATGTAACTGAACGACAAGATTGAAATGACTGTAGCGATAGTTGAAAATACATAATGCGGTTTTGCGGCTTCGTTATAATTCAACCTGTAGACAATCAAATTGTTTATGCTGTTTTTCATCGACAGACAAAAATAAAAGGATATATAACTCTGTAACGTAAGATGTACCTGTATCACGAACACTAGATAAATCTTTTTTTTTTATCAATATGAATTGTATTTCAAATAATCAACAAAATTCGCACGCAATCGTCCATTGCGAAAGAAGCGTTATTAATCGTCGATTGAATTCGCGGAAACTGTCCGAACGTCATTGTGCAAAATTCTATAATGAAATTGCAAAAAAGTATAGCGCGACTCGGTCATTTTTCAAATGATTTATTTCGAACGCAGAAACCGTTAAAAAAGCTATTTATAAAAACGGCGCCTGTCCTAACCTTACTGTCCATAACGAAGCTCGTTCATAATATGCACTGTTTGTTATGAGAGCCTATATAGGTTATCCGGATCTTTACAAATTTTAATCTTTTTTAGATTATAACACTAGATACGACTTTTACGTAAGAGTCTAATTTACACGTATTCCAAAAAGAATCTCGTAATTCTATAAAATCGAAACGTACAAAAATCAAGAACAAGACTTACGGTTTACGTGAAATTTACGTAAAGTTTACTACGTGATAAAAGTTTTTCAGGCAATCGTAATACGTAATACACTATAGATTCGATAAAGAATTGAGCAATCGGACATTTTTTTTTTGTCAAAGTCTTCCGCATCGATCGGTACAATAATTTACGTAAGACGCACTATATGTAAAATATATTTAAAAAATATCATTTGCTTTTCCCGCACGATCATCAAACACACCAATTTTTTACATAATTCCAAAAAAAGTACACCGATCGCGAAACTTCACGTGCAAACAATATTAGGTCTTAGGTGTCAAATGTTACGTTGACCAAACGTCTCGGTTTCCCCTTTAACAAGTAAACCGAAGAATACGCTGAATTAATATTCCAAAAAGACGTCATAGCCATCCAGTAACAATATACAGTGTTCATCGTGAATACAAAAACACTTAAAAAAAACATCACTCAAATCCCGTTAGTCAAACATTAACACTTCTGCTTACAAAAATATTCACAATCAGTAAGTTTGCCTTGTCATGAAGTTGCACAAGAACTGGTATAATATTTGCGATGTAAACAGAAAAAAAGAAATATTGATTTCCTCTAAATCGCACCAATATACTATTAATCGTATAACAATAGCGACGATTAAAATTATTCGAGATTCGAATTTCGTAATGGCCGATTCCGTACCTACCCAATCGATTGGAATCAGGTTCGATCCAAACGCATGGATCGGCTAGCCAAGAGTAACGGATGAATCACTGAATCCTCCGATCGCTTACGAGAGACTGTCTAATTTTAAGTAAAATCCAAGCGAACCTAACCAAAGTCTGAAGAGTGGCACCGACTAGTCTTACAATCCCACTCACTTATTACAAGATACTAACAGTAGCACGACTGAACTTGACTCAGCTTCAGTCTGGTCCAACGTGTTCTCGTAGCTACAGTCATCCAAAGACAAGGTCACCATCCTCTTCCTTGTATTCCTTTTCTATTCTAACTTCTCCCTTCTCTTTATATGCTCAGCCACTGGCATCAAGGCACATTCTACATACGTGCCTTACGTGCTTCTCGACAAGGAGAACTTATTTGCATGATCACTCGTATAGCAAAATTTTATTCTTAAGTATCTAAGCGACATTGCATATTAAATTCTCTAGTGAATTTATCCTTAAGATCCATTGCCATTGTCATTGAAGTCCGATGAACCGAGTTTTTAAGAACCTTGAACAGTCGACTGAACGTAGATGATATTTTCATGGAATTTTACGAGGAATATGTAAATTTATGAGATTTAGATAAAATTATGCGATATCAAATTCTTATTATTATTTGTCGTAATAGATACCATCGTGATTATTTTATTAGAATTTGTTACACTCAAAAAATAATATCTTTTTTTTCTTCAGGTTATATATCTAAAAGAATCTTCGTAAAATTACGTAATAGCCTCACGGCGCATTTTTTTTTATCCCTCGCGTTAAAATTATATCCTCAAAATTTATTGAGACGTTATAACATATTGACAATTGTCGAACTTTCTTGTACCCGTCATAGAATAACATTTGGCGGTAAATGTTATCGTTATTATTATTTTATCAAGTTGTGGATTTGTTGCGCAATTGATACTTGAATACTGTTAAGCCACTAACAAAGTAGACAACAAGTAATAATTATTTTCTGCCAAAATAACAATATATAAGTCTTCATTATCTTATTATTTATTCCTCTTATTATGATCATTGTTGCAGCGTTCATTACTGACTAATAATTACTCGTATCTAAATATCTACATTATTATAATTCATAAGCGATTATTAAATTATATCAAAATTCTTTAATGACTTTCTTGTGACTCCCGTTGCTTGTTACCAGTATCTGCCAGATAATCTAAAATCAGTCTCATTGCTGATTCAGGAAGAATCCTTAAAAAATTGAATATAAATTTGAATGAATAATTTACAGCTCATTGTTTTTTAAATTCGCTATACCTGTTAATTGAATTCAATGAAAATAGGCATCTAGGTATGGAGTACTCTGTATAACCTCTACGTATAGCCTTAATGACTTCCTGTGCTGCATAAGCGGGTGAGACTGCACGAAAAATATAAGGAAATCTAAACAAAAATATATTAGCAAGTAATTTATGTTGTCTTAATATTTTGGCATATGCAAATTTTACCTGTACTTCGGATCCCTGGCTAATCCAGTATCTACGTAAAATGGATAAATCGTAGTAAAATGTAGGCCTAGTTTTCTTTGAGAAAGTCTAACTTCCTCGCGTAGAGCTTCCATGAACCCTACAAATATAATGTATTAAATCAATTTTCTGATTGTAGTTATTATTATTTTATCTCACCTCTTATTGCAAATTTCGAGGAACAATAAGGGACTTTTTGTGGAATTCCATATATGCCACACATGCTACTCATACAGACTATATGACCCTTATCGTTCTGAAGCATCCCAGGTAAAAATGCTTCTATTGTCTGTAATAAAAGAGGAAAATGGGAAAATTCAATTTCACGTGATTTTTTCTTAAAATTATATTCAGTATACCCAAAAATTGGACAAAACATTGACAGCGAATGTCTCTTCGATTTCGTCACAATCGTGTGACAATAATGGTTTGTGCAACAACATGGCCGCATTGTTGACCAGAACAGTCACTTCAGGAACACCGACTTTTCTCATCAACCTGACTGCCTCTCGAATTTCCATCCTTTTGGTAACGTCGACCACATATCCATATACCTGCAACGATATAGTAGGAATTATAAGCTATGCTAATTGTTGGATGAAAGGGCACAGGGAGGATTGGGCAGCGAACGCGCCATCTTTAAATCTGGTCCAATTTCTTGTTATTGTTATCGTATTTTTCTCTTGCTTCATCTTCGCAAGGATGTTTATAATAAAGAAAACGGTTTTTCTCCAGTTTTTCCCTCTGGAGAAAAAACGTTTTCATGACTCTGACCGAGGGGACAGGGGACCTCGGACTTGAGTTCAGTTAGTGTTTTGATCTCCACCTGTGAGGTTTATCATTGTGACTTGTGCGCGGGTGTGAAATCCTCACCGTCAGGCCTGACGTCCCAACCGGACCTGGTGCTCCCATGATCCGCAGCGAAGGTAAGTGCTCGATATATTTACGCGGCGTTAATACGTGCCAAAGTTATATCTACGGTGTTGGATGCCAAAGACGCATATTCGCAGCGTTGCATTCGCTGATCGCTAGTACTCGTCGACGTTCAAGGTATCTCCCAACCAATTGACTTGCACGGTATCTCGACACGTTCAAACCAATTCCACTCTGGCTGCATGAATTCTTAGGGATCTTTCAAGACGTACAGTCTCTCGGTTACGATTGCACGGTATCACGATCACCTCAGCAACCCCTCTTTTAGCGACGTGTAAGGTATCTATCAGTCTGTCGACTTGCACGGTATCTAGACTTCGTTACCCGCCATCGGTGCAACTCCGCTTAGATCCTGTTCGAAGCTGCAGTAGAGTCATCGTCCCCCGCCCTTTTACAGCTCTACAAATACGATCAATAAATGACCTTGAGGCCTCAGCTTGAGGTCGCTCGAGGACGGTCACCGGCCGGTGCAGTTTTACTGTCCGTCGTCCGCCGGGTGGGAAGGTTCCCCATCCAGGTGCTCCATGTTTAAACACTAATTAAATGGACATTACTGATAATTACTTCACCGCCAGCTTCTAATATTTCGTTCATAGTTGACCGATTGGCATCTCTGTCATTGTCCCAGCATACAACAATACAACCCATGGCAGCAAGTTGAATTGCCAATTCTCTGCCAATTCCATGACCAGCACCTGTTATCTGGAGTGAAAGTGTTTGCAAATAAGAATAATGAATTCTGATAAGAAATTATTGAAGAGTGAGGATACTCGTTAAGTGATCGCTTTTTTTTTAATCACCTTATCCTATATACCCAAAAACGTTCACTTAACGAGAGTCTACTGTATTGGAGTGAAATTTTCGTTTTTTGTCTTTTTCATTTCTTACAAGAACTGTTTCACCACATAGATTCTTCATCGATGCTGGTATCAAAAGTCTGTAGGTGGCTATAATGATTTCCAGACTTATCTTTGTTGAGAGTACAATTAATTCGTAGGACAGGCGAGAGACGTCAAAAAGTGGATGAAGGATTCTGTAAAAATATGAAAAATGAACATTTTGAGTTTCTTTTTTAATGAAGGTTTTGAATATGGAAATACTTAGAGACGATGAAACGTGGTTGGAGTCTGGCGACGGATCTTAATGCAACCATAGTTGTTTGACGAATTTTTTTTTTTTTATTCTGTCAAACAGTCGTCGATGGATTTGAAGGGATCAACTGAAAATTGTGAATTTGACAGCTGAAGTCTGCTACGTGAAGACGACAGTGTATTTTTTATTATTTCTCGCAACTATCAAGCTGGTTGGTAATTTGGACTATGTCAAAAACTAAACTGAAGAAATTTTGGAATCGTTCGCGCGTACTTTTTTGGAAAGCCATCTTAACAAGAAGACACGCTGCTGCAATCACAATTTTGGAGCTGCTCATATCGATAATCTTCTCCATGCAAATTCGATTGATCTTCGAACCTCTTGCACTGAATTTACAGGCACGTCATTAACGTAACTTTATTACTTGCTATTAATTATTACATATTAAATAATAAAATTGTCAATCGCAAAACGTATAAAGATTTTATAAATTTTTTTTTAACACCATCAGAATTTAGAAAAATTTTCCAGAGAAGACATTTTCAATCGTTTTCCAAAAGTCGCGCAATGCTGGTACACTCCAAAGCATAAATTCACGAACGATCTGATATCAAAAGTTTCTGATCTTTTAAATATCGAGAGTAAGTGAAAAAAAACTGTCAATTTTTGAAAAATCCAAAAAATAATTTTCAAATCAACATTTTACTCAGTATCGGCAGCTACAAGCGAAAGAGAACTGATCCTGACGCATCATTCAAAAAATTATACGGGCAATGTGTTTTGGGTGATCTTCAAGATCGATAATCAGACTACGGAAAAACCAAAGTTACTCAATTACAAGATCCGCTCTTCGGAAATCGGTCGCAATCGTATGATAATGTTCAACGACGAGGAACCATCGGATGACGGTAATAACACCAATGATCGTAGCTTCAATAGAACGTTCTCTTAAGCGATAGATCATTTATCACAGATCCATACGTGATCAGCGGTTTCATGGCCTTGCAAATGGCGATCGAGAATTCCTTCGTTGACATGTGGCGTGATCATAAAAAGCCAAAGGTTGCGAAACAAGTAAGCAACATTAAATTGAACATAAAAATTTCCATGAATTCATAATTATCGATCTTCGACAGTTGAACATGGGTCGTTTCCCCTTCTACAAAATAAATTTTTTGATAATGCCATCCGTAAGCAGACCCAACGTTAGTGTCATTTATTACATGACCATCGTAGCTTTTTTGCTCCTGCCGATCGGCACTCTGCAAAAAATCATTCACGACAAGAAAACAGGTTTTCGAGTCAGTACTGACGTCACAGATCATAAATAATTATTGAGGCTTGCAAAAAAAGAAACGAAAGAACCGTTGTAATTTATTTATTTCTCAGGATCTAATGCGCATGATGAATACGTCCATCACGCTTCTATACATCGGATGGTTCTATTATTTGATGCTTGTGGCGATTCCAGTCACAATCATCACAACGGCACTTCTGTATCCTGTTTACTCCAACAGCAATCCAGCAACCGTCGCCATTTTTATACTGACGTATATTACAATGACCAGTTGCTTCATGTTTATGATAGGCACATTTTTCAATCATGGTATAATATATTTTTGTGTAACATCATACATCCATCTGATTACTCTAATTAATAATTGGCATTAATTAATTTCAGTAATGAAGGCACTGATAACGAGTCTCCTCTTATGGTTATTATTAGCGCATCTGACAATCGTTCTGGATCAATTTTTGGCAAATTCTTCGATCTACGTCAAAATCTTATCGTTAGCGTTACCCCATAGTGGATTGCTTTACGGTATAATAACGTTTACATCGAGAGGACAAATTGGCAAGTATCTTTTAGCAATGATAAAAATATCCACTCGCTTGGCGATTACGTAGATATGTTTTACAAGGATAAAAGTTACATGCGATCTTGAACGAGTAGGCGAGCTGTCGAGCAGAAAATTGGCCAGACTGGAAATGGAAGCGGAGTCGTTAATACCGAAATTCGAATACCATGACGTCTACGACATAATTAGTGCCAAGGATAAAATTTCAATTAGTATCATTTTGACTTCCTGGATCGTCCATATTGTCTTCTGGAGTCTTCTCACCGTCTATATGGATAATATCAATCCAGGAAGATTTAGCAGTGCCAAATCTTGGTATTATCCATGCAAAGTAATCTCTCGACTATCGTCGTCCTTTTGAGTTAAAATTATAATTGACATTTTGTTTTTTTCTCAATATAAATGGACTTTTTCAGAAAGATAAGCATCTGGAAAATTTTGATACGACATTGAGAGGCACTACTAACTGGTCAGCCGTGGAGCAGACTTCATCGAAAATCATGGTGAATTGTACCTAAGTTTAACAAGAGAATATTATATGGTTAAGAGATGTAAAATTACGAGGGAAAATTTGAATAGTAGCCGTTGATCAGAGTGAAGAAAGTGACCAAGAAATTTGGCCCGATGCGAAACAGAATTGTGGCTGTTGACGAGATGTCGATAGATTTTTATCGTGACGAATTTAATGTCATCCTGGGACACAATGGTGCTGGGAAGAGCAGTCTTTTGAAGATAATAATAGGCGAGTGAAGATTACGTAATTTTTTGGTATCGGTATAAATACAAAATTTATTCGTAAAAATAGGCACGTACAAACCAACTCGTGGACAGGTTTACATAGAAGGGAGAGATTACAATTTGGACGAGGAGTCGGATGGGTGCTTAATCGGTTACTGTCCTCAGGAGAATATCTTGGTTAATTATCTGACCATTTTGCAACATCTCTACGTGTTCGGAATGGTAACTGTAGTATTGTTGGTTTTACGTAAAACAAAAAAGAAAACAAACAATTTCAAGGAGAGAGAAAAGAGTTTAAAAACAGCAGATCATGTCTCTAAGAGAAACTAGATTGTACTCGGGAGTTCAGCTTATTGTTGAAAGTAGAAAGTAGTCTAAGTCTTGGTTCGCCATCTTTTGCATTCTCCAGAAACTCTTGATTTCGCACGTGACAGGCATGCATCTGAATTTATTACTTAATGGATACTCTTGGACTTTTATTCTTGTTTCTGCAGTTGAAAGGTATGTCGTACAGGAATGCTAATACAGCAGCACTAAATCTCCTGGACCAACTTGGCTTGACAGCTGTCAAAGATTTGAAAACCAAGAATTTCTCGTTCGGTACACAAAGACGCGTGTGTTTGGCAATGGCTTTGATTGGTGAAGCAAAAGTAAAAATAAAAACAAAATTGTAAATCAAATAATTATTAATCTTAGTTAAAATCTTCATACAGATACTTGTACTTGATGAACCTACATATGGAATTGATCCAGAATACAGAAGACAAGTCTGGGACTTATTGTCGGTTAGGATATAAATGATTGTAAAAACAAAAATAGGAAATAATATTTTTATCTTATTTAAAACGTATATGCAGTCAATCAAGAAAAACAAGACTATCGTAATGGCTACAAATTCCATGGAGGCTGCAGATATTCTAGCAGATAGAATCGCCATAATAGCCAATGGTAGGATTGAGTGTTACGGAACGAAATTGTACCTTAATCGACGCTATGGTTCGTGTCTCAACTAAGATTACGATTTTGTATTAATTGCATTTATTAAGTTGGCATACCTTTCTCAAGAAATTGGATTCGTGCTAAGTATAGTGATTCAGGAAGATTGCGACTTGAATAAGCTGCACATAGAAATACAGCAATACTCGTCTCAACCGGTAAAACTCAGAAGCACTATGGGTCTGGTTGTGAGATTCGATTTAGCACGTGAAACAAGATTGACAAAATTGTTGCAATTTCTCGAGCACAACAAGGAGGAATTGGAAATTACATCCGTGGCCATAAATGCAGCGAGCATCGAAGGTCAATTCCTGAGGTCCGAAATTTCACGGGTTCATCGGACAGCCGTGAACTCGGTCGATAAATTTCTCGCTTATGAAAAAAAGTGCCACCATTTTGTTCCTTTTTTTCTTTGCAGAATCGGTCTGGCAAGTCAATACAAAGAACGTCGTGTGTACTTTCCGTTTGACAAGTATGAAGGAATTACGCAAAAGAGAAGAAGGGATCTGTTACACGCGGGTAATTTAGTCAGGTATTCTTGGCACGATCGTACATAGTCATTTTGAACATTAGAAACTTGTTAATCTTTTTTTGGCCTTTTTTTTAGAGAAAAAATGGGAACGTATTACCGGTAGAACTTTATGGCAACAACAGGTCTTAACGATGTTTTATAAAAAATGTTTACATCTCTTTTCTTCGTGGAAGCTCTATGCATTCTCCGTGAGTGTATTCTGCATATTGGGGTTATACAGTGACTACTTTTATTGTATCTATATTATCTTCTTTTTCCTCAGGTGCTATTGTCTTTTGTGTCCTGTGCTCTGACTATGATGATTAGCGAATTGGGTACTTTATTTGTATTTCGAAAAGCGTATGTCTAGTTATCTTATTTAATTTACCGTCCAATGGTGGAGCCTTTTTTTCCCATAAGAAACGTATACTTGACGGATCTAACAGACCAGGCGCCACCAATGGAAATTTGAGAATTAAAATTCTTACTAGTCTAGGTATAATATTTTATTTCAGGGAAACGTACCTGAACGTCACGAAATACACGACGAATAATCATCGAATGTTGTATTACGCGGCTAATACTGATACTACCAAAACATTTCTTTATTCGTTATATACCACTGGTCAGACGTACAATAAATTTGCAAATTTCCACATATCAAGAAATATCACCGCCTCAGACTTAATGATACAT
Source organism: Hartigia nigra (assembly GCA_031001745.1). Classification (NCBI taxonomy): domain Eukaryota; kingdom Metazoa; phylum Arthropoda; class Insecta; order Hymenoptera; family Cephidae; genus Hartigia; species Hartigia nigra. The sequence continues at coordinate 474,451 of JARPRG010000294.1, forward strand.
TCGAATCTACGTTCGATAGAGGTAATGAAAGTATAAAAAATGTATGACAATTAAATACGATTAAAAATTCATGCAGTTCAGGGATCGATATTTCGTATCTGTTGATATTATGAAAAATGCAAGTGTAGACTTGATGTACTCATCAACAGCAATACACAGTGGACCAATAGCATTAAACCTGTTGCACAATGCACTGTTGCATTATTATACAGATTCGTCCAATATAAAAATCAAATTAAGCAGTCAACCAATAGTGGATCCAAAACTGGTGACTATAAAAAATGTTCACTTAAAAATATGAACAGTACATAATCGTAAAGTTTCTTATAATTATTAATAGTGGCAGCATCGCTTGGTCCATCCACGCAGTATACGAAATTGGGAAAACGTAGCAATAGCAGTATCCTTACTGCTTATTTTACCAACTATAGACATGGTGAGCAAAGAAGTCAAATCGATTTCCAAAATTCTCCAAATGAATACAGTAGGAATAACAACGCTACTCTACTGGATGCCAATATATATTGTGGATATTTTACTCTACGCCATTTCGCTTCTCCTTACGTCACTCATTGGTCTTTTAACGCACGGCAATGCCGTTCGTATTACTGGAATCGAATTCGGTATGAAAATAAAATAAAAGAAGAACTTGCAAAATTGTCTGTTGATAATTTTCTATGATTTATAATCAGTTCAAGGTTTCGTGATCTTTTTGTGTTACGGCACTGCCGCCATTCCAATTGGATATTTGATACAACTATTCGTTCGTTCTGCCGGTACCGTATATATCATTATCATCTCCATGAACCTTGTGATTGGTAACAAAATAATATTATTACGAAATTAATAACCTGAAGTGTGAAAAAAAAATTAATTTTATATTCTTGCAGTGTTGTGCATAAATGCATCTGTTACTCTTCCATTGCTGGTACACTTGCTTGATAGTACCGGAAGATTTATTATCGAAGTAATTCTACACGCTTTTCCGCCATTCGTATTATCTTGTATCACTAGTAATTATATCACACTGAGCCTTTATAATAAGCAGTGCAAAATTCATAACACGTGCGGAACTGATTTGGGCCTCGAGGATCCATGCTGCCGTAAGTACTAGTACTCTGTAGAGTCTGGTGAAAAGTTAATCCGGTTAATTTTAGAAAACTGTCAAAATCAGAGTTGTTACAAACCACTGAGCGTTATATTCACTAAGCAATCTGGAGTGGATTATTTTCATTCGATTGCCGAGGATATCTTGATATTGATCTCGCAAGCCTTCCTGTTTAACTTATTGCGCGAAATTTTCGAAGACAAGAATCGAATGAAATGGTACAAAATGTTTTCAAATGACGCGCCAATAATTGATGGACACGTGCAACCGGAAATTCTCGCAGAGAAGGAAAGGGTCGACAAAATTATCAAAGGTACAAGTTAAATGTTTTTCTTAATATATGATTTAAATGAGATAATAAATATATATATTTTTAGCTTACGAAACGGAAAATTGTCTACCTCCCAACGTTGCATTAGTGGTTGAAAATCTGTCCAAAAAATACGGAAACGTTAGCGTTGTTCGCGGTGTTAATTTTACTGTAAGAAAATTCGTGATTTTTATTTGTACGATACGGTAGAGACTTGCGATTTTTTGATAAGTAAGTTCGTGTGGTTTAATTAGATCAAAGAAAATGAATGCTTTGGATTGCTCGGTACAAATAGTTCTGGCAAATCGACCATCTTTAAGATGCTGACAGGTCAAACAAGAATAAATACTGGGAGAGCAGTGACACGTGATTTGGAGTTAACGCGAGATTACAACAAAGTAAATTAATACATACGTCTTAAACGTATAGTTGTTGAATGATATAGAAATTTAATTATTATATGTATATATATATATAATTTTTTGTAGTTTATAGGCATGATTGGTTACTGCCCTCAAAATGGTGGCTTAAGTCAATTCTTAACAGGTCGTCAAAACTTGAAAATGTTTGCAGCACTTCGCGGAATACCGTATGAAAATATTACGGAGGAAGTTAACAAATGGTTGGATATTTTTGGTACGTAGAATATTGCCAATGACATTCGATTATACTGTCGAGTTATAAAACTCTTCAATTAACATTCACGTTCCAGACCTTTTGGATTTTGAAAATGTGAAGATGGAATCTTGTCCTTGGGGTGTTCAGAGAAAAATATGTATTCTTCAGTGTTTAATAGGCGATTTGCCACTAATATTCTTGGACGAACCTTCCTCAGGGATTGACGTCATAGCTAGACACGCATTGTGCGATATTTTGCATCAGATTCGCGAAATGGGAAGGTCACTGTTGGTCACCACTCACAAGTACATAACTAGAGCACAGTATCCCACAGTAATTGGTTATGGTAGTACTTTTTAATATTTATGTCACAATGCAGTATGGAAGAGGCTGAGGCTTTGTGTTTACGCGTTGGTATTTTGGTTGATGGTCAGTTCGTTGCATTGGATTCATGTGAAAGTCTCAAGCAGAGACATGGAAACAATTTTACTTTGAGAATCAGATTGCAACCGGAATTCAAGCAAGAAACACTTGATACCGTCATGAAAACTATTGAAGAAGCATTTCCAAAAATTGTTTTTAAAGATAGACATTTGGTTAGTTGAATGACGCAAAATGTGGTTATAAATATTGATTATTGGTGATTTATAGGGAATATTGAAGTACGAATTGTCCAGTGATATTCCCTATAGTAAGGTCTTTGACAAAATTGAGAAGATAAGAATACGTCATCCTTCCGTTACGGATTTTTCTGTCAATCAACCGATGATGGAACAGGTGTTTCTGGCATTGATTAAAAAACGTGATGAGAAAACGATTGATAAGGAGAAGAAAAATGTATTATCACGTTTATGGAGAAATTTGCTGTCTAGAATGACATTCCTTCGGACAACTTATACTTTATGAGGTTTGCATAATGTTATTAAAAAAACAGGTATTAGTAGAAATTATATTGAACATTTTTATTGTAAAACTCGATATCATTCAAATCCATTTTACTCAGAAATATAAAAATTTTAATTGTAAAAGATCGTGCAATCGTATCAACACGATTTATATCTAGCTCTCGAGCGTATGTTATTTTTTGTTTTTCAATTTTTTTGTTTTTGTTACTTTTTTAATTGAAAGTAACGATTTCCCTTTTAATTTTTTCGTATTGGCAGTATTCTGATTTTCCTTTACTGATTTTAAATCGTCTAACAATGCTTTTTGATCGATGTCCATTTCCACTTCTGTTTCGTAATCGGTTTCTCCCGAATCATTTGAGTCCTTTGCGATTTGTGAATCTTTAGTAACTTGCTTGCTTTGAACATTTTGTTTATTTTTTAATTTATCCGGAAACGCATCGGTCGCTTTGTCGATGACGCTTATTTCCTGTTCGTCTGGTACAACTTGATCGTCTTTTTTATTCTTTTTAATAGGTGTGCTAGTAGGTATGAAAGCATCTTCGTTTGCGTTAGTTATTACGGATGCTGACTCATTTTCTTTTTCTTTCTCTAAGATTTCGTCAGCCCATTTTATCGATTTTCCTCCAGCGGTCTTATTTTTAATCTTATCGACACTTTTTTCTAGCGTAGTACCAAAATTAAGTGTCCTCTGTTTGGGATCAACACTTTTTGACTTCTTTTTTAAAATTTTCGAACTGTCTTTAGCTTCTTTTAATGCCATCTTTGTTTTACGTTTTTCATTTGGATTCGACAATAATTCCTTGCTGTCATTTTTCGATTCCATGAAATCCTCTCCATGAAACTTTTGTATTATATTGCTTGTTTTTGACTTTACTATTTTTGCTTTCTTAGCTTTCTTTTTATTATCTTCTGCAAAGTTTGTTTGTGATATATTCTCTGATTCGCTATGATAGTCTTCCTGGCCTGATTCTCCACTGGAATGCAGATTTAATGTATTCGATTCATCGATCCTTTGACGCTTCTTTTTAGATTCTTTGGATTGGATTTTGCGTTTTCTTTTAGATTTTGAAATATTCGCATCATTGTCCTGTATAACAAAAATGGAATTACACGATAGAAATAAAATTATAAGTTCAGTATAGTTCTGAATCTATAATTGTTCCTTACACTTGATTCAATGAGATTATTCTCAGCTGGTTCTTTATTCCATAGAAAAACTGTATGCGTCGCATTCAAAGCTGTCTCAAAGGCTACTTTTAATTCAAAGTTTTTAAAATATTTGAAAAACTTTTTAAATTTTTGAACTTCCTCATCTGATAATTTTGTGTCTGTTAATGAATCAATTTCTAATATGCGTGGTCGAACGTCATCCGATTCGTAATAGAAATATAATACAATATTATAGTTTCGTCCAGATTCAATTTCCATCACTCCTATTAGCTCGAGCATAATTTGAGTGTATCCCAAACTAGTATCGAGTTTGCAATTTTTAAAATCACAGAGAAAAGCCTAAAATTGTAAGTTAAAAAAATGAATAACAAGTTTTTTAAAGATAAAAGTATCTTATGAGATAATAAAATGAGTACCTTGAAATCTTGAAACTGTATAACCCTAGAATAATGGTAATCAAGCTTACGCTTGCAATTCCTTAAAAATAATGGAATATCATGCACTTTCTCAAGGGAAGTTTCTTTGAAAATTTGATTTACATCTATTGAGAATGGCATTAGCCATTTTCCCAATTTTACAACACCATCTTCGTTTAATAATTCTACACTATACACATCGTCCTTAGTACAAATAGGTGTGGATATAAAATTGAATATGTAACTGTCACTGCACTTGGTACAATAAAATCCCATGAAACGATATAAATCATTTTGTATATTGGTTTCAGTATCAGTGATATTCTGAATCATTTGATTATTAATACTGAATGATTCTTCAGGTTCGATGAGTTTTTGAATTTCTTTAAACTTAGTTATCTTCGTGTTGGACTCAATTTCATATATAAGATCCTTCAATTCTCTAATGTCATCCTTAATCTTTTTCTTCTTTGCTTCGAGGGAATCTAAACAGCAAAAATATGATTTTCTATAATGTAACGATATCTTTAACAGACTTCGATCATAATTATCATCCATTACCATTAAGTTCTTCGTTTCTCTGGTTTTCTTTTCCATCACTTGAATTTATTTCATTCATTTCTGAGGCTATTGTTTTTTTACTTAAGTTTATACTTCCGCCACTGGACACCTACAGCATTCTCTGTAATAATTTACAGTTAAATAATAATATATATTAAGAAACTTATGCATTTATTGCTTCCTATCAACAATAGGAAACCATTATTTACAACAAAAATAATAAACTAAATTTATCGTCACTATTGTCTAGAAAAAGAATGATATAAAGCGAATGAATACCAAATATTATTTAACCAAAACAATCATATGACAGCTGTCAAATCCAATGCACTTATTAACTTCAGTTATTTCTCTTCATTTAAATATCTGTTACTTTCTCTTAATTACTGTATTACCTTAAAACTTTAAAATCCTAATATATACCGTTACTCAGACACAAATTTCAGAAATTAGCAACATATTCTCCATTGCCTCACGTGTAACGTTCACTGAAAACCAATTTTAAACCACATGTGCTCAAAACACGTCGGTAATACACGAAAGCAGTATCGTTGATAAAAGTTGCATAGAGACTGAGCATTTTACCAGCATTAGTATAACGCGTTGCTATTTCTCCGAAAATTGTCTAAATTTGAACTTATACGGATAAAATGGGACACGATGATATTCGCGTAAAGGATATGTTTGCCATTTTAACCCCAGTAGCGGACTCGACATACGGGGTTACAATGATTGTCACATGCAACAATATCGAATGATTTCAAAAATAGGATTCTAGGCTTAAGTAAACCAAACCCGGTAAGATGCTTAGTTTATTTATCTTCTGTAGACCATTGAAATAAGCATGACCGGTATTAGATAATGAAAGAAATGACTTCTGTATAAATTGATAACTAAAAATCCTACTGTACCGATACCAGATAAATGTCTATACAGAACATTAATTATCATTAATGATCCTTCTATCACGACGATCATCAAGTCAAGTTTATCATAATAATATAAAGTAACAGATTAAATTAATAACAATTTAATTAAAATTCTTTAATATACTCTTCTTACGTTATCTATTGGTTTTTTACATTTTATTACGGTTCGGAAAATGTGCTTCATTTGACGTATGATAAAAGCTCGTTTCTAAAGTGGTCCAGCATAAATCATATGATGAAAACGATAAGCATAAATCGTTTAACATATTCCATACGTGTTCAGTTCAGTCGTGTGTCGTAAATAAATAATTTTTTATCAACGAAGAGGTACGAACATCCATTTTGAGATTTGATGCAGTATAACGTAACTTACCTACGGAATGACGTTAGATGATTTCAAGGTGAGATGAAAGAATCGTATATTTTGGCAAAGCATTTTTTCCCAGTCGTTTTCATCGTTCTACGAAGGAGGACTTTGAAATTTCATTGTGGTTCGGATAAAAAAATTCGCAGCCATTAAGAGGAGGCAGAAGTGGCTGTAGCCAGTCGTCCATGTCAAAAGGTGATTGATGAAAAAGCGATTTGGGTTCACAATGCCTCAGGATTATAAGGTGGATGGATAGCAGCATCGAAAGCGGCGGAAGAGTTTTACGCAATCTGCGGTGAGCCGCGTTCACGTTACTTGAAACACCCTAAAAACTAAGGGAGTGGACAGGGTCGTGCCCTTTTGGAAAAGGGGATAGTGAGAAAATATAAAAGATGGCCGTGTCGAGATATTTTTTTTGTTTAATTGCTTAGAACGCTAATGAGAAAAATTGGAAACTTCGTTTAGTAACGTGTTAAAAAAGTTTAATCAGTCGCAAAACACATGCGGCAATTAAATGTATATCTATATTTCTTGATTCACTGCCTATTGCTTTCAGATTGCATCACTGATTGTTTACTGTATGCATTTATAATGGCGTAAATAGTCTCTGTTTCCAGTGAAAACATGAAAACAGATCTTTACGCTGATAAACGCCTGTGAATTAAATAGAATGCTTTTTTAGTATGGCTGAATGGGCAGATTGCATTGCAATTGAATTTTATTTTCATTTCGCACGTAGATTCTATTATTATTAAACAATCGACAGTACAGATACAGTCAAAAGTAATATAAGCATAAAATGACTATCTGTGAAAGTCAATTGTAGTTGTTATAAAAAATAGAAGACTATTTCATCAAAATATATATGTGACATCAGTGACATTTTAGGATAATTATAATTAGGCATATATACTAAAAGAGCCTGTACCAAAATTCCCTAGTGACACTCTTGATATCTGATAAATCCATTATTTCTGTATAACGAAGATTGAGTGCACTACGTGTAAAACTGTCGGGAATCACAAAAGGGAGACAGCATTCATATATATATAAGGGACGCTAACGCGTCGGGACGACAAAAAAAAAGGGTCTTCAAGAATCATGTATAATAAACGTGGATTTCATTCCTAGACATTTCAGTCAGGTGGATCCATTTTGTTGAAAAAAAAATCACAATCACAAAGAGGTATTACAACAATAAAAAAAATAAACATAGGCCTTGATGATATAGATAAGAAATAAGAAAAAAGGCCTTTCAGTTTCTACTGTCTGCCGCACTCCAATATACACGCAACGCATCGAAGCAACGTGCACGCAATGCACGTGTATTTCGCTCGAATGGAAGTCTCGAGGACATTCGATAGAAGAGAAACGTTCCCTTTAAAAGCGTTTCCCTCTACACGTACGCCTTTGTTTTTCAGCCTCGCAAGGGAAAACACGCGATCACTTTACCTATTTACTTACTTTACTTGCATATCACAAGCATAAGTATTCAGTCGGTTAGCCCCTGAAGAAATATAATTATTTTTTCTTTTTTCACCTAGCCTTTGTGTAACAAAGAAAATTTATATATCTATTTCAATAATAATTCATCTATTTGGAAACATAAACGACCTAACCCACAATAATCTGATTATCTGATTACATTTAAGATTGATGCTGAAGTTACCAAGTAGCGTAAAAGTTTACAGGATGCCACATTGTCAATATAATTGCGAAACCACATTTTTTAAGCTCGAAGTAAAAAAAAAAAGAAACGTGTTAACGTAAGAATTTTTAAAGAAAAGCTTATAGAAGGAGAAGGGAAATAATGTAAAAGAAGGATTTGCTTGGATATGTCATGTGCTTGTGCGGAATCCGGGACTTGATTAAAGAGCTTCTATTCGCCCGTGTTTTCTATGGCGGCGCTCGACGCCTGACGTCGTTGCCATGCGTATTTCCTACGCATCCGTTTCCGCGAGATCGGCCCTTTTATAAATGTCTGTTAAAGGGGTGTCGAGTGGGTGCTAAAAATGACGCGGGGTATGAAGCGTAGTTGCTGGATATCAAGGGGCGCGTGGATAAGGGTGGTGGCTGTTTGTAAGAATCGTTCGAGGCTATTGTGGCCTGTCTATTCAGTGCGGAGGAAAAAGCGTGTCGACAGGGCCGCGTGCGTCAAATCCACACTGGTATTCAGGATATATATTTTTTTTTGTTGAGCGGCGAGTGGGTGTGTGGACCATTGGCTTTTTTCAGGGATCTTAAGAGTTTTTCTGATATTTTGAACGTTGAGCTCACGCCAGAATTTTGTTTATCTTTTTCAATATTGCGTTATATGTTATTAGAAAAAAAATCACCCTTACTTCGTACATTATTACAAAATTTACCCTTACTAAGTAGCTAGACATTTGCTTATAACGACTCGTTTCGTACCAGCTCGTTAACTCCTCCCCTCCCGACCACCCCTCTTCTCGTGCAGACAAAGAACGTCTGACTTTCAGATTACTGCATTATAATTAACCATTTATTAAGGAAGGCTAAAGGTGTGCGCTAAAGATTTTTTTTTTACAGGGTTAAAAGTCATGGGGGTAATTCTGTATACTGCAAGATCCAAATATGGGCTACGAAGCTCGTCTTTTTTCCTTTAGCTTAGTTAGCTTAACTAGCTATATATCTTATGTGCTTGTTTCCATTGGCAAAAAAAATGGCAATATTCATTGAACCATTTGGAATGAAAATTTCTTTCTGTATAGCTCGCAGCTATTCGTCCTTTGCAGATATATAGGAAATCCTTTGTAGCTGCATATAGGGGTTAAAAGGCTTTCAAGTTGATTCCCAATGAAATGAACCCTTGTCGTGAAAATTCCACGTACTACAGCAACACTTCTCAGATAGCACAATTATATTCTTAGGACGTATGAGTATGCTATGCGTATGCTGAAAACGTATTGGAATATATTTAAAATATTGAGTACCTATTTCGAACGTTGAAGACGAAATAAGAATATTTGAAGTACATCGTGTGCTATCTGAATTCATATGAGAAATCTTGCCTCGAATTTTCAACAGTAAATTGTCGCAGGTAAATAATAAAAATTTTGACGTAATACATTATTTACTGAAAAATTGGTCCCGACATCTTCAGTCTTTAATCGTGGGAACCACTTTGGCTGAAATACAGAAAATCTGAAGAGAACAGCAAAGTATATAATACCAGACTGGACTTCGCGAAGTAAAGAACGTGAGTTCACTAGTGGTCTACATAAGTTTTTCGAAGATTTTTCCTCAACTTTTCACAACACTCAACAGTAATTTACTACAGTGCCCGTGTAGACACCGTAATTCAACGTTTATTTGTGCTATGAGATCCAAAAAGACAAAGAATGACGCGTTGTAAGAAAATTGCATAAGGAGCGTCACAGTAACATTGTAAAAGCTCGTTAGGAACTTCATGAGCCAAGTAGGTAAATAATTGTTATTACGAATCGTTTACGTAAGAATGACTATTCCAACTCGCGTAAGGTATAATAGACTTTTCCGTGTAAAACCCATGAGGATAATCCAGAGGGAGTGATAAGGATTACAATTTCGAGACTATCATATAAATACTATATATTCCCAAATGATAACAGAGACCGTTATCGTGTCTATTCAAACTATATTAATATTGTTGAAATGTGTCTTGCATTAGAGTTAATTCATCAAACCAATCGATATTGTCCAGTACATACTAAATGCCTTCGAGAACGATTAGACTAACCGTAGGGGCCGAGAGAGTGAACTGCATGGATTCCAGATGCGTATAGGCTTTAGGAGAAGGAGAGAGTGAGAGGAAGCTATGACACTGAGAGTGAGAGGGAAAAGGAGAGACAATGAGTTTCCTAGAGGTTTAAACACGTCAGCTGGTCTGACATTGAGGTTTGTCGCGAAGACCTTTAGTAATGGAGGTACCGTGTTCATATTATATCTATCTAGTGGCGAATGCGCTGAAGTTAGTTGCGAATATTAGTGCGCGGTTAGAACCCGCCAAGATTCGTAATGGTTCAGGAAGCTATTCGATGAAATTTATAATTAATCTTTGGTTGATGCTGATGTATGGATGTTTTGACCGTATAATTTAAAGGGGATAACTAGGTAATATGGTTTATTAAATAAACGGTCCTGTATCCACGTAAGAATATTGACGATCTGTTTATTTATATGTTGCGACTATTTTATTTTTAGCGTCCCTATTCTCGTGCGCGATTACCTTTGAAAATATTGAAAGAGAACATTTTCTTGAAAACAAACATTTTCCGAATGCTATTTCATATTCGTGGAAAAGACGCGTATTTGATATTCTTATGGGTAGTTTTCTGGGATCAAGTTTCTTTCATGCTTTCTTATATATTTCGGTTTCTTGATACGTTTTCGATATCAATTTATAACGCATTTTCTACTTTACTGCCGGGTAAGCTTGTCATATTTTTTGAAAGTTGGTGTAAAAAAGTCAATGGTTATTTTTTTTTTTTTTCTTATCTTTTCATCTCTCTTGCTTCAGAAAACCATGGAATCTTTCTGACTGGAATGTATTCGGTTATTTCGTAATGGCCGTTGATAAGGAACAAAAGCATCATCGAACGGATATAAACGAAAGCTTTACTTGGATCAATAGTGCACGTAAGATTGCTTACGGAAATAGAAAATTGAAAAACGGGGTCAACTGCTATCTAAGCAATAGGTATTTTGAGTTCGACCATTCACGATCGATTACTCGAAGTTGAATAGCTGCTGATAGGAAATGGAACTTATGTAAATATATATATATACATATACGCAAGTCTATAAAATTTGCAGTATGTAGAATGCATTTTATCGATTTCTCTGCCAAAGTGCATATTATTATTGGCATTTAATGCAACTGCAATTCCTTTACTCTCTAAACAGCTTATAGTAATTTGTAAAATAATGCATGATACATATTACGTTAAAATGGTATTTTTTTTTTTGTTTAATACCACGGTGATTCAAAACGTACACAGATATATTTATTCGAAATCTGATTTTTATTCGTGTCGGATATACGTTTATTGTTTTTTTTTTCATTTCCGCCGACAGATGCATTATCGCGAGGGATGCATTTCTCTTATGGTTCTTATCGTAAAAGAAATGCCATTCAAGCAGATTCGATATTTGTTGTGAAATTGAAATAGCTTCGCACTCAATGTGTCTGCAATGTGCATGCAGTTGCATGGCGATCGCACGAGCTCAGTAAAATCGTTTCATTGAATTTTTCCAGCTGGAAAATTGTTGTATATTTTCTGCACTGTGAAAATTCATTAAAAAATCGTTCATCTTTTTGCAATCCGTGAATATTCGCTGAATGCTCCTACGCTATCGCTTAATACTGTTAACGGCTCCGTGACGTCACGTAACCTACGGAGAATTGACGCAACTTGATGAAACTTTGGCACTGCGGCCATTTATCCTTAGACCAAGATACGTCAACCTGACGTTCCAGGGAACTGGGCTAATTCCTGACGGAGCAAGAGAAATTCCAACGAGTTTACAAGATAAACGGAATTTTAACAGTTTCTAGAAAGTTTAACGTCGCTGGAAGCACGACTTTGGCTTATTTTATACATGCAACGATACGTAGTGCATAATTAAAAAAATATCTAAATCATATTAATTCCTGCGATTAAAGCAAAAGAAAAAATTATTATTTTTCAAAAATTTTATCTTTTTCAACGTTTTCAATGACATTGTCCAATCTGACCCTTTTGCTTTATTCTTGATGATTTTCTTACGTCATTTCCTACTACTCTGCGGTACGTCCACGAGTATCTAATCTACGTTGTGCATTGGATGGTTATTTCATTGACAGTGTATCTCTCGTATCCCCTACTATCCCCCTGATGCAACGTCCATTTACAATTCCCTAAGGAAGATACTCAAGCGGACTGAAGTATCAAGAAGGATGCTGTACTTTCCTACTCTTAGATGCATGAGACGAAACGAACGAAAGGTAATGCATCAATATTGTAAATGCATATATCCACGTAATACGTATTTGCGTCGTACGTCTTTCCAGCAGTCACGTTTTCACGGTACGACGTCGTGTAACGGCATTACTTATTGTTAGATTTTCTCGTTACTTCCTGCAATTGCAGCATCACCTTATTTCATTAAGAGTACATTGGCGTTACCATAGAATTGCAATTACTTAATGGAATCGAGCTGTAGTCGGTCATCAAAATGTCATTTTCTATGCATCGTCCTATGCGTTATAATGGCAATTAAACTGCATAAAGAATTTATAGAACGATAAGGATGCACTTTCGAATGAAAATGCAATCTCAGACACCTTTGATGCCTTTGATCTTATTTTCTCGAGAAATTTCACGTAGTGTCTGTGAGTTATATTTTGTTTTTCATACCTTTTTCTTTTTCACTCTCTATGCAATCTACGTCATGATTATGCTTGCATGATGAAGTATGGAAAAGTCATACTGCACTTTGCGGGAGACAATGCATTCTATGCATATTTAATGGGGCTTTCGGAAATTATGAAATTCTTCCACAATTCCGCACGATGATAAATTACGAGCGTTGCGACGAGTGGAGACGATTTTGAGGTTAAGTAAGTAATATTTGAGCGTGTGCATTACGTAAACAAATATGATTAATTGTCTTGCAATTTTTTTTTTCTTGTGGTCAAAATACGAGGTTACGTAGGGCCAAGTGACCTCATCTGGTTTCTTTGCAAGGTCGAAGGTGAGTATCGAGTAACTTTGTATATTCCTTATCGAAGGGACGACGACGGGGCCACATGAAAATGGCGAACTGAGACTTTTATCAATTTTTATAAAATATTCCAACTGGCAATGATATTCTAATCAAAAGTTTACCTTAACGCAAAAAACGAGATTGGCAAACTTCACAAGGGAATTTAGAGTTCGCTAATAGCCTCGAACACATTTCCACGTATTTCGATTTCATTCCGTAAAGATACCACAAAACTTATCAGGCACATACATTGTGCAAATTTTCATGTAATCTCGTGGCAAATTCGTCTCTGTATACAGTGGCAGGAATCTAATCCGATTTCTAATTGAATCTGTATCTCGGTGAATCAGCTTAGCGTATTTGAGCGGCTGTAACTATCATTTTAGATTATCCAATTAAAATCGATTCCAATGTTGGCATTCGTGACGTCACTCACCCTCAAGTCCGTATAAAATAACATGAACTACGAATCTGACGTTATTTTTGAAATTCACCAACAAATTTTAACAACAACAATTTTCAATAACATCCAGCAATAACATTTGGTTATATTATCCAGCAATTATTCAAATCTCAGTTACTTGATAATCCAAAGAGCAGCTTTAAGGTAGTGTAATAATTTCGACTATATAGAAAATCCTCGTTGATCCATCTTACACTAATGAAATTGTGTATATATAGACGAATTTAATAGCAATCATTTTAAGGGGATATTTAGGATTTTCAACTAAAACCTGCTCCTAGATCATTATAAAATTCTTCTGTATCGAATGGATAGCAGCCTAACCCAACTTAACCTGAACTTAACGGTAACGATAAAACTGTTAATCCATTCAGAGTTGCGTTTATTCCAAGACGTAACAAGTACTTCGTAGAGTACTAGATTTTGACGTTAAAATTCTCTCTGGTTGGAAATCCTGGCTTCTTTTCGTAGATCCTCTTTCAACTTCATTTTATTTATAGTTATATTATAACGTTATAATGGCGTTACATATTATATAAATATAGCATATAATTCTCCCATTTGTAATCGTAGTATCGTTTTACGTCAATTCTCTCAAGATTTAACGAGTGCCGATAATCTACCATCTGTTTACTTAGAGCAGGCGATGCGGCATCTAATCTATCAACAGTTCAACAATGGAGCTCAACAGCCTTGACAATCGTGAACTGCGAGTCCTGAAATAGTAGAAAAGGAATTGTCCTGGGATCGGAAATTGAAAGAGTCCACTTGGGAATAGAATTGGTTTGAGTAAAAAAAAAAAAATAATAATAAAAGAGGAAACATAGGCAAAAATAGAGGAAAAAAGGAAAGAGAGAACACAAAACGAATGATAAGAAAATATATTGACTCTCTATCTCTTTACATACAGATATATACATGTGTATACTGGATTTATTCTTCGAGAATGTGAAATTAAAGCTATTTTCCAAGTATCTATTTTTTTGTTTTCTTCTCTCTATTTTACTCGCCTCAAGTCGTTCTCTTCGTTATCTTTTTTATGAGTGTTAATCTTCTTTGGATCTTTCTTTTCAAATATCTTTTTTTTTTGTTAATTTAATTTTATTGATTTTCTTACGTTACATAACGCTGGATTCTTGTAACGCGATAAAACTTGCCAATACATATGCAACGAGAATCCGAGGAAAATGCCGTGGTTACGCTTTACCGGGGTTTATCGTAAGTTTAGGCAAACTTCGAGAATTGTTTAAAGTACGTGGAAGTACGAGGGGATGCATTAATATGGAGGACTTAGTTCCCGGTGAATAGATGCCACATTGTTCATGCCGGAGACTTGTTAAACCTACTACCGCTGTGGATTTAACGTACGAAGGTATTATAATAGGAAAATATATGTAATAATGAAAAATATAATATACAAGTATATAAAACATATATATATCTCGATAATAATATATTTGTTATTTATTCGTATGAAAGTTTAGGGATTAATTTGATAAAATTTTTTTTATTTACACTTTAAACCTTGATCCCACGAATTTCGTATATTCCATGTGTGCTACTGGAATATCTATTCTAGGTAAAAATTTCGTGAAATTATATTCACTGCAGTGTAATTCCTGGCGAGCGATTTACGAATTACTTGGTGGGCTTTAAAAGTTTCAAGTCTTGCTAAATCTTATGGAAATCGCGGTCAAAATAGACACTGGATAATTGAGTTTGTCTGCTGAGTGGCAAGCGTTAACACTTGTAATAAAACCTACAGAGAACGTTGACGGGCGTAACTTAATTGTAATTAAGCAGTACTTACTTAGTTAAAGTTTAAATATCCCACGCGGATTATAGCGAAGCGGAAAACGGACGAAAATGAGATTTTGCGAAAAAAAAAATAGATGAGAAAAATATCACGTCCTTTGTGACTTTTAAAAAGAGGAAGTGATTTTACAAAACTTCATAATTAATTAATTCGATAATTTTATCGCGTTTAAATTTCAATAAAGATTCACATTATCGATCATTATCATCAAATAAATAACGTACGTGATACTTATATATTTTCGCATTACAAAGATCTAATAATATTTTTCTTATCAACGTTGTCCAGCAATTTCAATTTAATTCGCGTAAAAAATTGATCTCTGTAAAAACATCAATTTTAGGTATATCGCGGAAAATGTTTCTTACGACTGCGGAATCATATACACGGTCGCCACTTTGTAAACTTTTGCCAAATTCCATACATTGTGCCGATGTTAAAAATATAAAAAAGAAAAAAACAATAAGTCTTATTTAAAATAATCTTACTTAGCCGAAACGAAGGTTTCGTCTTAATTTTCTTTTTTGATATTACAGAACTTGAATGTAACTTGAATTGGCAAAGTTTCTTTCTTTGCTAATTTAACTTTTCTTATTTTTCGGAATCATTCTTGTAATGTATTATGCAATTACCTTATGGAACAAAGGTATAATTAAAATAGTCTAATATTATTAGCTACAGCCTTGTACATCTATACTCAAAAACGATTACCTGAGGATCCACTGAATAAATCAAATTAATTAAAAGAAAAAGAAATTCCTATGTAAACTAAAAAAAAAAACCTATTCGAACCTGAATTACATAAAACGCCTGACACTGATTTCGATAAATTATATTTAACAAAACCAAAAAAAGCGCGGATGCGTTGTCGCTCGATGGAATTTCATTGGAATGGAAGTGACACCTGTTATCGGGTGAAATCGTGTCGCTCACCCCGTATACAGAGGACACGAGAATTACAAGTGGGAAAAAGTCCAGATGAATGAAATCGAAGAAGAAGGAGTGAGAAAGGGTTATAGGGGTAAGCAGAGGCAAGAAAAAGAGGACAAAAAATAATGAGAGAAAGAAATAAAAACAAAGAATTACTCAGGATCGTCGGGTGGAATCTATAACAGGTATTTGGAAATTGGTGGGCGGTTTGAATATCGCGCATGTGCAAGTTGCAGGAGCACTGAGAGGACGACAAGGTGCTACTGCGGGGTGAGCGAATAGGGGTTGAAGAAGGGGCCAGAAATGAGGGCCACTGGGGTAGTAGTTTGAACACACCGTCAGTATAACGTCCTCCGCCACTCGTCGCGTTTTATTCCGCGCGAAAATCGCTTGACAGCCCTTGCGGCTTACGGGAGTGCGTTTATTATTATTATTGCGGTTGTTATCATTGTTCTCTCTGTTTTTACCACAGTTTTTCTCTTTTTTTACGCGCGCGCGCTCGTTTCTTTACAGACTCGAGAGGTGCTTTTTTTTAATTTTTTTGAATTTTGACATTCCAGTACCAACGTGCGAAGCGTGTGAAAATTTTCGTGAATTTGCTTTTCCGTTGTCCCACCTGAGATATAACATTTTTTTTTTTTAACTCATGCTGTGGCGGCTTGAAACAACGTGGTGGCGCGAACGTGAATGTACGTTGAATCCATTTTATATATTATTTATTTTATATCCTTCAAGAAATTCGTAGTCGTTTACTCGTATAGATATATTTTTGTAAGAGTTGTTCGTTACATAGAAAAAAAAAATCTGCAATTAACCTGGTCGTTTATATGATAAGAATGAAGTGCATATGATTGCATAGAAAAATAGCATTTTTTTCCCAAGCGAAATGAACTAACGCAAGACCGTAATATTGGTATTGCAATTAAGGGCATCGGGTGCAACAAGACTGCAACTTAATTAGTCCCAACGAACGCAATGACAATAAGAATAAACGAAGTAGAGAAAGAAACGCGGAGAGTCTCGTTTATTGCCTCGATAAAAATCAGAAGGGTGTAATACGCTTGTTGACTTTATTCTTTTTTTGTTTTTTTTTTTGTTTAATCCACAAATTACGCCATTGCTCTTGGAGCATTAATTAATACAGTAATATTTCAGTCGTAAAAACGTACGCATTCTTTAACGATTACGTTATTGCCGTCTCTTATGGCTGCGAGCATAATGCCTGTATTTTTGGGCAGCTTTTTTTTTTTTTTTTGAAATTCTACAAGTATTTGATAATGTAAATTACAATATGCTGCTATTTATACGCTGCTGCTGCAGGGTAACGTCATTGTTATTATTTTTCAATAAATCCAACCACCCTACTGATATTCCACGTTATCAATATACATAAAGCCGGGATACGTTATACACTAGCAGTAAACTATACACGGTGGGATTGCTTTTAATTAACGAGTCGCACAGAGCTATGGTAACGTATAGTAATGTATAGATATATGTATGGGAAAGAATGAATTTTCTTTTTGTAATGAATATCATAATTTTGTGTTAGTTAGAAAAATATCGGCAATTTTCTTCTCACGTACAATAATATTCTATCCTCACGTTTCTATTGATCGCCGAGAGTCACGCTATGGTTGGTTGTTAATAAAATAAACAATGATCCTAATTAGTATCAATGATTTCATTCGAAATATCGTGACGCTATCTAATATGATTTTGTACCATGAGCAGAGTGATGTGTATGATGATCTATATAAATTTTATATATTTTCTGCACCGCTCCGCTTCCATCCCCTTTTGTAGTAATTAACGATGAATAATTAATTGACTACTTTAATTAATTTTACGTACATACTGACTATCTAATAATTATATATAATTGACTTTGTTCAGGAATCTACAAAATTTTTGAATATTCGTGCGGCTGAATAAAAAGATTATAAAATAAAAACTAACAATAAGCCTTGAGGCATTTTAGCATTGGAATTCTATACTATCTTAACCTAGCATAACTATTATACCGTTACAGGTCCGGGTGCCTAGACATTGGAAAAATTCTTCGAAAATTCCGCGTGAGCGTCGCTTTATGATCCCCGCATGTATGCTTTGTATTGTATTTATGTCCCCAAGGTATACTTTTAACCTATATATACATATGACAATTTGAACAAAGTTTGTGGAAAGCTCTCGGGCGTTGTATGCACGTCCTAAGTGACTTTAGATCTTCGGATCCTTTGTTTCAGGTTTTATTTAGTAGCTGCAGCTACCGTTAACGCAGCGCGTTGCTTCACCGACGTTAGTTAACCCTACTAGGATTTTACAAGCAAAACGTGACTCGGTCGATGCAGATACGTCGTAACTTCTTTACGACCGTCGTACACCAGGAAACTGTACACTTAATAGTCTCATGAAACAGCAGCAAAGAATCGAATTTTATGGAAACTCAGTGACCACTGGGACGCAGATTTTTCTTCTATCTTTTGACACGGGATACGACGTGAACTTTGTATCTCGTAGGTGGGCAAATTTGTATGTAACATATGTAACTGAGTGAGCAATGTAAAATAGTAATATAGCGTCTGATACTGGTTTTGCCTATAAACCGATTTGTTTTCTTTTATTCTTGATATTTATAGGGAATATAAAATTTATTAAAAAAAAATGTTTTTTCAAATCGAGTTCTTTTTGACAATTAAGTTATTGAATGACAGTGGTATTGTATCATTTTATTTTTTAATTGATGAAATCAATATAAAAATTTTAATAGCTCTGAAAGGCAATCTTTTTTATATTGGTACAAACACCTGGTATTATTTAACTATTTACAATATGTCCCTTAATTATAATCAAACCTTCTAACATATACTGTATATGTGCAGTAGAAGGGTGGAATGAATTCTCTCGACACCCATGACTGATTCTAATTTTAAATCACCCGCCTTTTTACAGCTCTTCTACTTTGAAGGTATTTGATCCAATTAGTATCCATTTGGAGGGATTGTCCACCGATACCCTTTGTTGTAATATCCACGTCACAACATACAGTTCAACTACTGTTTTTTTTTTGGTTAAGTAAGATTTGCTTTGTTTATTCGTTCGGGTATCCAAAAGGTACGAGATAATCGATTTTATAAAAAAAGAATAAGTAACACATTTTACGTAAATAAAGTAAAATACATTTTTTTACGTGACAGTCATTCACGTTGAGAAAGTTGCTTGAAAGTCGGTGAAAACAATTTTCTTTGACTTTTGTCTGAACTGACAAACTTTAGCATAAAATGGTAATATGAAGCATATGGAGTTTGAATTGAAAAGCGATTTAATTTTTTACTATGCAAAAACTTTTTTTTTTTTTTATTTACGTATGCATTTGAAATCCTTTCGGTCCTTTCGGTCACTAGGAATGGTGTCTCTTTCATTTTTCTCCGTAACGACAATTTCATTGGCATAAGATTACCACGCAATTTAAAGGGGCTGAAATAAGCATAAGTGTCCCTGCTCGATATTGTTTTGGGGTTCGCAGTCGAAGCAGCGATTCCTATTGCAGATGGTCTTATTAAACGTAATTGTCGCCTACGGGAATTGCGATAACATAAAGTCAGGGGTTACTTGGCAACGAGATCTCGCTTTTCCTGCAGAAGCTATTAAATTATTAATGAACAATTGAAAGCATTTCGCGACGATAGAATAATCTCGTCGCGGATACCAATTTAATTTTCATCCCTTTCGTCGCTCGGGTTGTCCACTCTTGTTTATGCATGAGAATGCACAACTTTGCGTAGAGTACCAATGATGACCTTGAAGTATCAAAACTTTAATTCGTATTTAAATATTTTCGCCCATAAACCGCAGTATTATTTTTTAAATATAAAATCCAATATAAACGCGTTAATTAAAGTATCTAAAAATCGAGAAAAACACGATAAGTCTTATTTCAAATAATAAAAACCTTCTTTCTTTGCAGATGAGTTACGGTTGAGTGCATCGCCCCGAGAGGATACTCCAAGAATAGTGTATTGAATAAAAAAAAAGAAAAAAGTAGTAACAGGTAAACAAGAAAGTGGTCTCGTAAAGAAGGTCAAGGAAGTTTATAGTGAAGGTGTTAAACGCAACCTTAGTGTTGTTCGGCAATGGCTGAGGAAGCGGTCAACCCGATTGATCCTGATGACGAAAGCGATCTTCTTAATTACGGTGACGTCACGCGTAGCGGGAGTGATAGAGTGCAAGTGGCAGTGACAAGAATATTCAATAACAGTGATTACGAGAGCACGTCAATCCTCGAAGATGACGAAGCCGGCATTAACAATTGGTGGGCGATGCTCGCCATTGTTCTTGTATTCGGTACAGCAGCTGGCAACATTTTAGTCTGCTTGGCCATCACCTGGGAACGCAGACTCCAAAACGTGACCAACTACTTCCTGATGAGCCTAGCGATTACGGATCTCATGGTAGCCATCCTGGTAATGCCCCTTGGAATATTGACCTTGGTGCGAGGTAAGTTAACCTTGTCATATGTATATATATATAGTTATACACTCTAACTAGCCTACAATGCTTTTGAAAAATGCCTATTCGCCTATGGGCCAACTAAATTGGATGTGGATTTTAACTAAATTGGATCTTATTGGAAAGCTTTTTTGAGGTGCTTTCACACGTTATTGGATTTCACTGAATAGCCTATGGAAACTCGTTGGATAATCTTTTGGTTGATCGATCCTTAACGTGGCGTTGATATATGGATGATTTCTTTGTTTCTGGAGAATTTTGGTTAATTTACACTAGAAAGTACGGTCCATCAATGATTTTTAGGGTTTATACAGTAGTCTGTGGTTTGGAATTAAGATCTTAGGGTAACAGGTCATGCGTGTGAAAAATTAGGTTGTCGCGGAATTTGACAAAAATATCAATGGGTCTTTGTGGTCATTGCTACAGTCCTAAATATAGCCTCGTGTAGCCCAACTTAAGGATCGCGTGGGTTATCAACCCTTAGGGTTCTGGGTCGAGCCAGCCCTTTATCAAAGCTCAGTGACAACCTACCAAGATGGAGCGATTCATTCAGCGTGGAGAAGGATTGTTGCTTGTAAATCTTTATTTAGCGAAAGGAGCAATTTGTCTTTTATATAGAAATTCGTCCCCTTTTTATGGTCGACATTATTATTTTCTCTCGATAGACTATTGTTTATCCTCGAGAACAAGAACTGTAGGTATAACGGTTAGGCAATTTTCAATTGCGCCTTCGAATTCACTTTCCATGGTTAATAATAAACAACATGGAAAAAGTTGTGAAAATAATAAATTGGATATGGTGTTATCGCCCTTGGTTATCCTATGGGAAAGGAGGTCGTGCTTTAAATTAATATGTATGCAAAATTTGGACGCACGATTTTGTCGTTGTAACGTCAAAAATCAAATTTAGAATGTTTCTTAATTTTATTTCGCGTAACTACAAAAAAAAATGAAGCAAAAATATAAATGGAGGCTCAAACCTTTTTTGAGATCCCGAACAATTCTCGCG
>JARPRG010000294.1:513862-524331 GCA_031001745.1 Hartigia nigra
GCTCCCATTCCCAATTTATTACTTGGCACAGGATTCCATTGTGGGGACTTTTGAATGATGACATCTGATAGGATTCTACGTGGCGATTAAGGAAACAAAAAATGGAAAAAAGTCCATGAGACGATAGCGCAAATTATTTTTCACTTCTCTATGAAATATATATATGTGTACTTTCATCTCCCACCCTATACTTCGTTCGAAGATTTATCGCCTGAACAATTAATTGAAAAAGTATCCCAATCCTACAGTCATTCTATCAACTACTGCAATAGCACCGGATACAGTTTGATTCGAGTCGTAGATAAAAATACTCGCCACTTTAGTAGTAAGTAATAGAAACTATCTATCGTCTCTCGACTTTATTCTTAGCTCATAGACATTCACAAGAATTTAATCGAAGTCCATGAATTTCAATCAATAAAGCTCCCCCCCCCCTTAGCTTTTCAAATCAAACCATACAATTCTTACCTTCCGCAACGACTTTCAATCTGACTGTCGTTATTCATAGTGTATCTCTAAGCATATTTCCATTCGTTCTCGGTAAATTTGGCTTAAAGCCGAACACACGCAGCGACACACGAATTTATTGAGTACAAACATGGCGGCTGTACACTCCATACATTTTCACGCGCCAGCGAGTACATTGTAAGCTTTCTGCTCCATTTGTATCGTTCCAGATACAATAACGACTAGTAATGGCAGGGGCCATTTTGCGTGTAGCGAGCGCGCCAGAATTCGAATTGCGTTCCGTACCCCACTCGATTTACCACTTTAACGCACGCTGTTATAGAGAACGAAACAAACGAAAAAAAGAATTTACATTGAAATCAATATTTAAAGGCTACTGCGCGCAGTGCAACAGTAATGGACATGAATTTTGTACGAGGATCATTTTTGGTTTCAATAGTTTTTTGTTTTTTTTTTTTGGACGCAAACATTATCTGCATTTTTCTTTATGGAATAGCCACGATATAGTTATGGGAAGGATCGTTAGAGTGAACGCATTCTGTTTAATTTATCGTCGAATATTTCAACTGAGCTTAATACTCTCTTTGTTATTAATTCCCCGTAACGAATCGCGTCATTAAAAACTTGCTGGAAATTCACCGTTGGGAAATTACGAGTGCAATCGTTACTTAATCATCGTGAAAATTAATTTGGTTTTTTTTTTTGGTATTCCAATTGGTATGGTATGTTATACGAACCCCTTAGACTTTTTCCCCCCCTTCGCAAGAATGCGAATATACGTATTATTGTAGTTTTCCCCTTTTTCTTGCAACGCACGACGTTTAAAGATCTCTCTTTTCTACTGGCACGTTTTCAAGAATGTTTAAATTCGTGACAGGACTGAATGGCTGTGACGTCATTGAAGTATATTGAACCGTACGTAATAGGGATAAGAAAAAACGTCGATAGAAGCTAAAGTATCGGTATCTCAATTTATTATATCTGATATAAAAGAAGGGTATATCGTAAAATAATAAAAAGGCTCTTTCCTGGAAAGATACATTGCTAAATGGCCGTTAAGCGATTCTATTAGTGATTATTTCCGATTTATTTTTTTTCTTTTTTTTTTCTTTACTAACAGAGCGTGCCTGAAAGAAAAAAGGAAATTGTAGTATAAACGTTGAATGACAGTGAAAGAGGGAGAGAGAGAGAGAGAAAAAATTAAAAAAATTTGCCTGGGGCTTGGCTACGATTGTGTTCCGATAATAGAAAAGTTACACAAAAGATGCCTTGGAAATTACAATATTAACTGTAGCACCCTTTGACGAAGTTTTAATCCGCTCTTATACTCCGAATGAAACCTTCTAGAATTTCGTATGTGTGCGCGCGCCTCGGAATTTCAATTATCGAAATTGACGTGGCCGTAAGAAAATGTTATTAAGGTCCAATCCCCTTTGGCTTACTTGGCGACGAAACTCCCTTCGCACCATTTTCCCTTGAGGCAAGGTAGATACTTATTTTCAGACTGACCTCAGGTCATGACAAATAATATAGTCTATGAAAATATATGTCACATTAATTATTTGTATATATTAAATGTATATGAATATAATCCAGTGCGGTGGAAAATTGTGAATTGTTTACTTTT
Source organism: Hartigia nigra (assembly GCA_031001745.1). NCBI lineage: Eukaryota > Metazoa > Arthropoda > Insecta > Hymenoptera > Cephidae > Hartigia > Hartigia nigra. The sequence goes on from JARPRG010000294.1 coordinate 515,958, forward strand.
TTATTTTTTTACGTAACGAAAGCCTTTTTTTTAACATTTAAACGGAAATTGTGGGATAAAATGGTACTGGAAGTTTTGTAGATCGCAGGTTGACAAATAGATAAAGTCACGGAGAGTTCGTTGAAATGATATTTATTAAAAGACAATGATTTCCGCATCTGATGACTGAAGGAAAGTATTATTTCTATTCACGTTACACGACACTGACTTAAACTGTTTTTAAATTGGGATTCACAAGTTCGAGTTTTATCCTTGTTTCGTTTCTGGACTCTGGCGAAATAAAGGATTCTTGGGCTCGTTATTCAAGCAAATTCGTAATAGAATATTTAACGGCATTAATACGAATTGCAGGAATTATTTTGACTCTGGCAACAAAGAAGTCAAATGTACTCTTGCGTTGAACTTAATCTTCGGTGTACTCAAAGGGTTCCGGAGGATCAGCTTCCTTCTCCTCGTCCGGTTTTGGGCCGAAAGCTGAAACAAAGGACTTAGCGTTAAACAGGCCGGCAGAAACAAAAGCAGGAGGGTATAGACATGGTAAAAGGTAAACAGGAAGTAGAGAAGAATAAAAAAAATGGAGAAAATTTTGCGATTAAAGGATTAAGACCGTAAGCTTTGAAACATATAAAAAGCACGAAGATTAAGAAGAAGCTAATTAGCAAGAGTGAAAAATATGTAAACACGACAATATACTGATTGCCAGAGGTTGGTAACAACGCCGAATGATGCGAGAAGCGTGAGTTCTGAAAAGGCAAAGTTCTTAAATAAATATTAACTTACCGGCTACTGGTTCAACAAGCTCCTCTTCGGTATCCGGTTGATTATACTTGACCATTATTATACCACCGATACCCACGTCCTTGACAGGAACGTACTGGCTACCCTCGACAAGCTGGATAACCTTTAACTGTTGGCGCAGAACTCTGGCAGGATTTTGAAGAATTTCGAAATTGGGTTCAGGCTCCTTCTTCTCTTTTTCAGCCTTTTCAGAATCGTCCTTTGTCTTCTTATCGCTCTTTTCCTTAGCCTCCTTCGCTTCCTTGGCTTCCTTCTCCTTCTCCTCCTTATCCTTCTTTTTCTCCTCCTTGTCCTTAGCTTCCTTAGCCTTCTCCTCGGCCGTTTCCTTACTGTCACTAGGCGAAGGGTCCTGATTGGAGCAGAAAAAAAAAAGAATTTTTAAGATGACATTCAAGGTCGACCAAAGCAAAGACCTCATCAGGATCTATACGAAAAGATCATCGTTCCTAAAGATGATCCATAAGAATTCTCATGATCGTCACTCACCACTTCCATCTTCTCATGGGAGTCACGAGCACGTCTCTCAGATTCACGACGTCTTGCACGAGCAGCTATACTCAGTACAGCCGTAGTAACTTTTTCACGTTCCTCGCGTTTCTTCTCCTCGAGTGGAGCAGGATAAGCATACATGCTTGGTCTGGCGTTGGATCTGATTTCCAGCTTAGGCATCTTAAGCTGAGCATTCAGAGCGATGATGCAGGTAGGAGTGAAGGCAAGAGCTAGACAATGAGCCAGAGGGAACCAGTACCAGTATTGAGTGAATACCAAAGCACCAACAACCGCAAGCATATTGGTATGACCAGTTCTGGACTGAAGAGACACAGTGACGTTACGACCACCTGAATCAAGGATAAAATCAATTAAAATTATGACAAATCTATTAGACAGGAGTTAAGAACAAATGACTTACCGGCATCAATGATACCCTGTGCAAGAATAGCACCAAACTTCGCCATAACGTCCTCATGCTTGTCCACAATAACTTTGGCGTACAAAGCCCTGAAGTCCTTGACTCTTGGACACGTAGCCTCTGTCTGCTGTATCAAGATCATGGCCGATGCTATGAGAGCACCTTGACGTACAAAGTTCACGGGGTCATTGGTCATCGGATCCAACAGTGCTATTGCTTCCTTGAGACCGGTACCAGCGCAAGCTATACCCAAAGCCATGGCAGCGCCATACCTCACGTGTGGATTGTAACTCTCTGCCAGCAAGGACACGACACTTGGACATTGCTCCGGTGTTCTGCAATTGGATTAGAATTTTATCTTAATCAATACTTCTCGATAATCTCACACGAAAAAATATTTTAATTATCCTATCAACCACGAACAGATCCCCTTTTTTTTGTGGGGAATTTTCTCTTTAATCTGATTTTCTAATAATATCATTCCTTTTTGTTTCAGGACGATGACTCGGTACTCGTTGATGGTACCTGTCAGATTCCTGATCCGCTTTACAAGCTCATAGGCAGCATAATTTGCTTCTACATTCCACTGGGGGTGATGCTACTGACTTATGCACTGACGGTTCGACTCCTGGCTGAACAACGTCAGAATATCGGCGGAGCTGCAGGTTGGTCTTCGCGATGGTTAAGTAGGCCCCAGGGTAACCCCGTAGGAGGTTAGTGTAGTAAGCGGGCACATTGAACCAGCGTAGAAAGGGCAATACGAGACGTAGATACATAGAGACCAGCAGCCTTAATCGAGCCTAAACTAAATAACTTGCTGTTTATTTGCGACAGCTGATTTATCTGGTTGGTCAATCTACATACGTATGTTTCGAATGAAATCGATTGGTCGTCAATACCTTGATTCACTCGACATATCTTATTCATGAAGATTCACTTGTGAAACAAACATTTTAATGGCTGTCTCACGCAACTCGTTCTTTTTGCAATCATTGCATATTATATGGCTTGGTCTAACGTAGTCCAGCACCTTTTAAATGGGATTTACTATACTTCTGAAAAAATACCCATAGACAGACGTACAATACAAGGGGACAACCGAGAAGTTTAATGGAATTTTCATAATTCCTGCGTAAACTCATTTCTATGAATTTTTTGTATCTTTTTTTCTTACTTTCTACGAAAAATTATTCTCTCGTCAATCTATATGGTTATTACATTTATCGAAGGTAATTTCCTGCCATAATTGTGGCTCTTACACGAATTGTGCTTTTTTTATTTGTCGCGAAGTTAAAGAATCGTCGTGGCGACTCCCACGATTCTCCTGGGAAAAAGTCAAACGCTTGTCGAACAAGAGAGAGAGAGAGAGAGGAAAATCGTTGACTGAGCTTTTCCAAATATTTAGCTACGACGGTGATTATTTAATGAGGGGGTGAAGATAAGGGAGAAGGCGGATTGAGGGTTGCGTTTAATCAAGAAGTTTTCTTATACTCGAAGGGCTTGGTAATTTTTTAAAATTTCGCCAAAAATTTCTGCCTACTGTCTGCTTGAACTTTCATCTCTTCCTGTACTGACGCATCGATCCCTATATACGAAAATTTCTACCCCCGCTACAAGCGAGTAGAGTAACTTTCTCCTTAGTCCTCGGCGAATTTCACCCTCGCAATTGATAAGAATTATTCGCGGTGAAAGATTCGGGGGTGGCTTTACAAATGGAACGTCAAGAATGTTTTAAGTAAATAGTCGGGGGCGAGTGAATAAGTTTACATTGAGAAATTAACGATTTCCTGAAAAGGTACATCCATGAAATAATAAAAGAGCTTTCATTATAATACTTCGTATAAATACGTAGAGAAATTTTTATTTTGAAAATTTATTCCCAATTTAATTTTTTTGTTTTAATCCCGAACAACCCTTCGCTCGTACAAGAAATCTGAGAGAATTAAAGAGGCTAATAGTTCCGCAAAAACTCGCGATAGGGAGGGCGATGTTATCTGCTTGTAGAGAGCCATGAAATTGACCCGAAGGTATAGCGAGAACCAGCTTTTATAGATCGAAACGCAAGAACCAGCCCCAAGACGTATTTAATAACCCGCCTCGAGATTTGCATCTAATGTAATCAACGTGCAAAACAGTTGGATGCATTTTTTGTGCCTTGATTACTTTTCGAATTTTAAATTCGACTACGTCACTCATCGACTGCTGCTTTTCCAAGCAAAGCACTTATGGCTCGGTTTCATTGGAATCAAATACCATCGGTAGAAACCCGTTGTTAAGGCTGACCTAGAAATGCATTCGTATCGTTACAGTTTTGGAAAGGCGCTGTACCTGGAAACGATTGCTCCTGAATAAAGGATCAGGTGGAAGCGGCGGTACGCCTCAGCATACTTCCGGTGCCTCAACCGACACCGAACTAACTACTCTGGACACCCATGAACTTTGGTTACCGGAAAGCGAACCGCCGCCTTCGGCCATGTCGGCTTTACATGCCTTTGGCGCTGAGATGCTGAAATTATCCAGAGGCCTCGAGGGCATGGCTAGTCCAGCCACTCAGACACCAATTTCCAGCAATAGGTCAACACCTCATCATCAGTTAACTAGTCATCATCATCATCATCATCATCATCACCATCACCATCATCATCATCAACAGCAGCAACAGACTGCAGTATCTCAGCATCGATGTAGCTTTCGTCATGGGTAAGAGAATTGAGTATCATAGACTTAAAATGTGGTCCAGTTGCTGGATGTTTTTTTTTTAGCACAGTGTATTATACGTATATAGGGTGTGCCCTTTTTTCTTCACGTATTTCAGAACAGCTACGAATGAAGTAGACGGTATAAGTGGGTTTCATGAGTGTCACGTAAGTAAGGGTCGGTGAAAGGTGATTCGTTTATTGAGACAAAGGGAAAAAAAGAATAAGTGGCTTGGGTGAGTATACGTATTACAGGAAGCGAGGAGCATCGATCAGCTCTCTCTCTTTCTCTCTCTCTCTCTCTCTCTCTCTCTCTCTGGATGCCTAAAGGTAATCCAGATGGGATACAATAGATTCCATCAAGCCCGATCGTAAATTTTCAAGCTGAAACGAATTTTCCTGTTAAAACTTCGACCGATAACCGAAACCCTCGATTCCGCTTCGTTTACGCAGGGAAGTCGGCGTTTTCGTTTTCGCCTAGATGGAGGAAAGAATAAAATAAACCTAACTCATAATTTACATCGCGCTTATAAGAGATACGAGAGGTTATCAGAGTACAACGAGATATTATCGGTATATTAAAACAAAAAACAATAATAATAATAATTTTTCATCCCTCTTAAAAACTAGGGTGAAAAGTATAAACCAATATCCGATATCGAATTAAAGATTACAAGAAACTTATAGCCCTTAGGTAAAGTTCGCGATACGTAAGCTCGTGTCGAATTGAATTTTCTTTCCGTAAAATTCAGTTATGAGATTCGTAGCAGCGCGTAGAAGATTAATAGGAAAGGTAATGGGGTGCATGGAGTCGAGTTTCTTAAACTCATATATCTTGACTGATAATAAAGTAGCTACTATTTCCAGAATAAACGAGGATGCTGGAAGAGGATGAAATAGCGGAAAATATTGTTTCACGAGATACATAGGTAGCAGCAATATAATAACTGGTGCATTGATGCTGCCAGATGCAACGCGAAGATCGCGATTTTATGTAAGACGCCACGGAATGGTCTCTCGTTTGATTCATGTACCAGGAAGTCGAGAGAAATCCCGTGAGAATGACGTTTCTTCTCTGAGATGTAAAGATGGCTGCCGTTTGAGAATACGGGAGAGAAAAGTCAATAGTGACATTTATTAAATAACCATCGAAACGAAAAAACGAGATTTCGGGATATTAAGAAAGTCCGGAAGAATTATTTTTTTCCAGACGCGCGTATCCGCTTGGCTTGAATTTCATAATGAAAAATGTGATTCCCCGTTTAATTCGTTTAAACAAATTTTTTTTTTTTATTGGAGGTTAAAAATTTTAGCCAATATTTTTTTTATTCGATATCCGAATCGGACGATACGTTGGAAATGATACGATTCAAATAATAGCGCGATAATAACGCGAAAATAATTACAAGTCAATTCTTTTTCAATATCCACGAGATAATTAACATCCGCCAATGGGGGATGGATTGTTTTCGCGCGCTATTTCAAATCACGATAAACGAAGAAAACGTTGCTGGTCTCGACGGAGATTGGCTGTCTGCTAATGATTAAGAGGTCTGGGATTGGAGTGGTTAAGTGAAATTTATTTGAAATAGAGGAAACTAAAGAGGGCTTGTAAGTAATGGGTATATGCAAGGTAAGAGTCACTCTAGGCACTCGAGACTTTCATAAGGGATGCAAGGGGTGCGACGAGATAAGTACAACAAGCCCCAACGTTTATTCGTACGAGTCACGTTTACGCTTTACGAGCTTTGAGTCGCGCTATAATGACAAACACAACGGACATAAACCGACAGACCAACCCCATTTGGCGAAGCGTCAACCGGGGTGGGTGGTGGGGTGGTTTAGGTTGGTCATCCTCCGAATACTAGCACTAAGGGATGTTTTACAGGCAATACAGGAAACCCTTGTCGCAACACCAGTCGCACTGTCAAAGTTACAACTTTTTCATGTACACAGTGACGTCACGTTTGGTTGTAAAATCGACACTTGACTAAGGGTTGCTTCGAGCGGCTACAACCCTTAAGAATCTTTTAAGGATAAATTCGTTTAAGAAAATTCAGCCAATCGTCAGTTCCGTCTAGATGTTGTTCAAAGATGATACAGTGATTAAATTTGTTGGATCATGGGATCAGGGTAGTAAATAAGGGTAGAAGAACTTTGTGGGGGAGTCTCCGTGAAAAGGCTACCACGGAGAAATAAAATTTGAATTAAATCGACGAATGACGATGGTTTGCTACGACCTGGACGGTCCTGCAGGACCGATCGGGATAGCTGTCAGGGAATTGAGTAAGGTCCTGCGAACAAGCTTTGGCGAACAGGGATTTCCCTCTAAGCCCGTTTTCCATGCTTCTTGATGGTAACAAGGCAAAACGGCCACCTAGTACCTATTTACCAAAATCCCTTTGCAGAATCTTATTGTACTCACCATAGGGCGAATAACAATAATATATTACCTTTCAAGGGATACATACCGCAAAAGCTCCTTGTACATTGAACGAACCAAAACCACTTAGTCACTTCAGTGAACCTTAACTCCATTTATTAACTGTCTTCCAACCCCTTTTACATATATATATTAATCCCCCTACCTTTGCAAGATACAATTTGAAATTTCCGAAGAAGTCAAAGGGCGACGTTGAATACAGAATTTTGTTCGTAATGTAATTCAATTAAAACAAGAATACGCAAAAAAATGATTGTGGAGTTAAAAGTCAAAAAGCATTAACAAGAGATTCCATCGAAACAATAGAAATTATTACTCTAAAACATTGTTGCATTTTGAGAAATTTTTTTTTCAACCCTTCACTACGCCATCCGCGTTTCCCACATAACGCTGCTAATTATGTACTCGCAAAATTCATGACGCGAAAGTCCGAGAATCCCCCCAATACTTTTGCCAGTCTGATACTGGCACGAATCCAGGGATTCATGAGCTCCCAGGGTTGATTCTGGTCATTCTGGCCAGGGTCATAGGGAGGTAGTAGAATTTTTAGATATATAAATATAAAGTAGGGTTACATTTCAGAGGGGGGGAGATGGTTGAGATGACAAGTGGCATAATGAAACAAGCTTAATAACGGTTCACGGCTACGCATGAAATATACATAATGAAATATTCAATTAGTACTGGAGAACGAACCACCCTTAGACAGCATACCGCCATTTCTCTTATAAATGAGAACGGAGACAGTAAATTGATGTGACGTCATAACTGCTACGATATACTTGTGCCGGTGCGTAACACACTTTTAACCCGTACGCGTACAAAACTGATATTCGCGCCAAGGCGGCGGTACAGGGTTGACGTGTTTACGAGGGAGCATATGGTTATCAACAGTCATTACGTGATACAGTCGGTTTCGTGTAATAAAAGAGGAACCTGACGTTTGGTAAGAGAAAGAAAGGCGTACGAGGTCAGAACAATTTCCTGACTCCTGATGGTTTCAAACTCTATCCTCCTCCCCCCCCCCCCCCCCAACGTACACGATGAATGGTCCAAAAGTAGCGCAAGGACCTCCCACCTGGAAATAACCAAAAGTCATAAACCTTGTAACTGCAATGTACCGGTAACATTGGACATGGGACGAGTGGTCAAAAAAAGACCAAAAAAAAAACCATTTAACGCGATTGCAGAAAACAATAAAAAAAATGATGGTGGATGCAAAATAATTTTTTTTTTTCTCTCAACAACTTCACGAGCGATCATGATTCGGTTTTACTTGTTACGTACAATTTTTTTTCCTGGACAATTCTTCGAACTAAGAAAAAAGGGTTCTCATCGCGGCTATCGAAATGGCTTCGTGCGCTTTACGCTTTTTTTTTTCCGCTCGTTGGACTTCAGAGCTCTGACAAACAAGGCAATTAAGAGTACCCTACCTACTGGTACTACTTTATCCACCTTCAGTTGGTACACGAACCACTACTAATCAGTGTAGCTAAATACCGGTGGCGAAGAGGCTCCCTTTGGTTC
>JARPRG010000294.1:539882-555579 GCA_031001745.1 Hartigia nigra
CATGGGAGAGAACAAGACGATTGGAAAGTTCCTGAAGAAATTAGAAGCCATTATCGGGCGATTCATCGTCAAAAGTTTAGCCCAATCCTCACGATCAGAAAAGCGTTTCCTCTTGATTCGAGCCTGACAAACGAGTCTTCCCCTGCTTTTGGGTCTCTACGGATTCGCTTATCCGGTTGGAGCTTCGGTTACTTTTCGCAATGAATTTCTAACGCAAAACGATATCGGTCAAACGAATTTGTATCTACGCGTTGTTTATACGTTAACAAGAATATTAATCAAAATGGCAGTCGAATCCATGTCGAAAATTAGTGACTTCAAGATCAGTAATGACATCATTAAGTCAATCGCATATATAAACAAGTGGATAATCAATTTCTCATCGTTGCCCAAAATCCTCATCAGTTTCGCAGTCAGTGACGTCCTACTTCTCAAGAGTGATAATTAAGGCGTGTTCATAAAGTTACCTTGAGAAAAGAAATCGAGTAGACTGACGTTTTTAATGGCGGGAAAATTTTTATGAAAAAGAAAAAGGCTTTTGCAACAAAAAATTCTAACGGCCTGAACAGCTTGTTACGCTAGGCCTCGACGCTCCTGCTTGAGTTTACAACGAAAGTTTACGCGCCGCAAAAAAAAAGTCTAAAAAATTTTCTCGTGAATATTATAAAATACCACAAGGGGATTCGTTTAAAATTTTTTTTTTCTCGCAGATGTCTGGCTCCAGCACGGTAACTTTTACTGCGTTTATAATTTTCTCGGAATCCTCAAGCTGAAAACTAATACGCGAGTCGAGATCGGCATTAAAACGTTTAATGGCACCCTTAAGATCGTACATCCTTTTAGGAATGGCCACTTACTCGGGCTGTACAGTCTCTTTCCGTATAGCAACCATCAAATTTTATACGTACTACTATAAATACGTAAATGCAAATGATTATAATTGTACATGTATATACGGTGAAAATAATATAAAATCAAGGACGAACGTATCTTAAGCTCCTTTCAAACAATGCAAATTCGAGGGATTCGTGTGTCGCGACATAATTTCCGGAAAATGCGAAATTTACGTCATTGTCGTTAGACACATTGAAATACAGCTTAATGGCGAAAATACGAATTCAGATGAATCTTTTTTTGTTTTTTTTTTATTATATCTACAGAGTGTAACAACGCGACCGACCTAGAAAACAAAAATAATTCACGGCATCTGAATTTTAATCAGAATGCATTAAGGTCTATGTATACCAAGGCATAATATATATATTAAGCGAAAATTCCCAGTACTAATGGGTAACGTAATTAACAAATTAATACGCGAAAATTGCCCAACAATAACTAAACTCTCATTTACAATTTTAACCCATTAAACACCACCATAGTTTCGATACCCGTACACGTAAGGACATACGGTTATATGCCCATACGTAAATACGTAGTCGTGCAAATTATTCGCAGCCGATCGAGTGATACGTTTTCGCATTGACGTGCAAGAGAAAAAAAGAAAAAAAAAAAAGTGTACAAAGGCAAAAGAAAAATAACGATCAATTTCTCTATGTCCGTGCGTACGAAAATTTTGCCTGCGTACCGCATATGCTGTTACGCATTTACCCACGTGGGACAGGCGTGACGCGCGAAAGAGGATACGATTGAAAACGACAAAAGAAATGAATCGGATAAACGAGTCAAAAGCGATCGTAGGTCGTGATAATTTACGTCATATTCATATCCACATGTCGTGCAAGAATCGTATGTGGAATTGCCAATACGTATGTCGAATACGTCAAATGTCACCTACCTTTCCGCGTGACAGAGATTTAATAATATATTTCTATAGCTTTTCTTTTCTCCTTTCCCCTCGACACCACAGAGATACTATTTTTAATTGATGTTAGTGATATTTTCATGAATTTCATTAGAAACGCGACTTTATCGTCGAGGAAGTATTAATTTGACTTTACTAGTATAGGGATTTGAATGATATCGGAGAAGACGTTATTCAACGATGACTGATGATTCTGCTACCTGGACCGGATGATGATGACGCGCTTAACGAGTCCGTCGCATTGCGTTCGTTAATCAGTTCAGTGAGACGAGCTCGTTTATTTCTGTCACGTCTCGTTTAACCTTATTAAGTTTAGTTACGTAATGCTTGTGTATCTTTTGAAAATCGTCCGTTTCTTATCTCTGTTATATATATGTATATATATTTTTATCATTTTTATCAATCACGCGTAATTATAATTTTTGCTGAAGCAAAGTGGGAGTGAATCCTTGCGTCCTTGTCGTATTCGGACTTTGCATTGAAAATTGAACGGGAAGCTACCTGACCGTCGATCCTTTATAGATGGAAGGCAAAAGCTTCGATAAGGAATGATAACGAGATGGCGAAGAGATGAAAGCGTCGAGCTTCCTTGACCTTTTGAACTTTGAGAATCGAGGAGAAACGGGGAAAACGGAAGTTTACGTTATTCGGCAAATGGGCTTTGGGTTTCGTGCTTTTACGCTATTCTACGGTCGCGCGAACGATAAGAGGCGGGGGTTAACGAATAAAAAAATGAATTTCTGAAATTGCATAAAGATGCATTTGAGGAAAGAAATCTTAATGACTTAAAATACAGGTTATACAGTGTTTATAACAGAGTTAATGAAAATATACGAAAAACATGAAATGATATTTTCGATGATTTAATACCGGCTTCTCTGTGCGCTGATTAATTGAATCTAGCAACAGCAAAGAGGATTTATCAAGCGTTGCATTGAGGATGCGTCGCAATATAATTAAAACGGGATTAACAGTGCCGAATTCAATTTTAATGTCGCTCGTACTTAAAATTGAAATTCGCCCAAGTTACTGACACTTACGTATACGCGATAACGATTATCTCGAAAAATAGATCGAGAAAAAAAAAATAATAAATCAACACCGAGACAAAAGAAGCGACGATTTACATGAAACAAAATGCACGAGGGATTTCGAAAATTTTGAAAAATGTAAAAAAAAATAAACGTCCATTTCGAAGATCGAAAATGCAGGATAATGTCTGGTAATAAAATTTCGTTGAAATCCTAGGAAAAAATAAAGCAATGGCAGGCTGCACGATTACACATAAAGCGATAGCCTCCAAGAGATAAACGACAGGGAAATTACGGCCGTCCATACCTATACACGTGTCGTTTAATAAAAAAACATACACGACCCACACACAGGTGTTACAGACATTACGCAATCAATTGCAAAAAGCCAAACTTATGACACGAATCGTCCATGTATTTTTTTTTTAATCCAAATATTCCTCCCACACCCCCAATTAGCAAGGCCATTGGAAAAATCGAATCGATATAACAATAGGCTACTCGTTACTCTATAAAAAGTTTAGCATCCAAGCGTATAATGAGATCTGTCAATGATTAAAGCTTTCGACGTGTCGTCATTTTCCCAGCTTACAGGAAACTGATGCAAACACTCGTCCCAGTAATTGCAATTCGAAATCCCAAGTTACGAGCTGAACTCACGTATCCGTTAGGCGGCGCGTGCGATTTACGCGAGAGAAACCGAAATTAGATTAGAGCGCACTGCACGGTGTCTCTGTACTCGGTGAATTATGTTTCTCAATCGAGTTACACATCTAAGTAACTTATATTAAAAGGACATTTCGCAACGCGACGGAGACTCGCCGCGCCAGCGTGGGCGAACGAAGAGGTTCGTTAAAGTAGACGTTAATTATTTTATACGATGCGGTTGCGTTTACCGTATGCCGTGCAGGAGGCAGCGAGACGACACATAATTGTCCGTGATGTTTCACCGCTTAGAGCGTTCGGTTAATTGCAACGGGGACGCCATTCGAGTAATTACAGAGAAATTATCAAGGACGTTCGTCGGATATTTAAAACAAAACAAAAAAAAGAAAAAAGAAAGTCACGTCACCGCGCGAAACCACGTGATTCAACGGTCGCACGCGAAAAGAAGTCCATCTCGTCGATGGACAATTTTAAACTGAAAACTAAAAAGAAGATTTGGTATTTAAACATTCGTTTTACGAATTTTCATTCGTACTTTACGCGCCAAATAATTAATACCAGCAGAAACAAGTACGTCACTCGTTATACGGTTGAGCGGTTGGCTTTCAATGGCGTCGCAGAGATCGACGTTATTAAGTACGAAGGACACCTGCATTTGATACGGTGCGAATTTCCTATGGATTTTTGCTGATTATAATGCAAAATCCATGACTGAGATAACGCCGTGTTTTCTGCCGAGACAAATTGACATTTAATTTGAGAAATCGAAGGGATCACGCTTGTAGCTCCCAGGCTCCTACCACGCTAACTCACTACCCCAATAGGATCTACAAAATGACAATAATCCCACAGTATTTAGCACTTTACACTTTAAAGCAGTGTGTCCACAGTCGAACGTGAGCGAAATTCGTCAAACTCAAATGTTTTAACGTTTAAATTCTCCCGCCATATTGTATTCGCGACACGTGACCAAGCGAAGAAAAGCTTACGCCACGGCTTTGAGACCGAGTCTTTATAGAGTCAAAAGACTAATTTTAATAACACTCTTAACAGCCAAGGATTGATTGCTTCCTAAAGAGGAAAAGCCAAAAAAAAAATAATAATTCAATCGATCAGCCCCAGTCGTCATCTTATTGCCGTAATGGTAATTAACGAAGATCCGTATATGTAATCCAATCCTTGACTAAAGTGATCGAAGGATTTGATTTGTCTAGAAATTAAATTAATCGATTTCTCTAATCGCTACGAACGTCAACATTCTCGAGCAATCGAAGTGACGCGTAAAATATCTTTTTACGTGTTTACATCCGGTCCTTGCGTAATTCGACGATATTTCACAATAAAACAGTCGGCGTATCGCGCAACTGGTTACGAGAGCATCTACAACAATTTGTCCAGGACCAGACACGGACGATTACTCAGCCAGCCTGTTATAAGTAAATTATAAAGCCAGGATATATTGTGGGCTAAGTGTTGGTCGTGTGTTGCAATCGTGACTGAGGAGGGAGGGGCGGGGAGGGGGGGGGGAGAGAGAGAGAGCGCCGAGGAATTATATTCACGCGGGTTCGCTTACCTGCGCAGAGTCTACGGGGAGAAATGTATTCGGAGTAAGACACGATTATTTATAAGGTACATGCCTGCGCTTACGAGGCTTTTATAACGATTAAAGCAAGGAGCGCAATTAGCAGAGCAATTTTGAATCATCCATAATTCAGAGGGAGCATCTTTATTATGGCTTTGTGTACAATGTAGTTTGTGTATATATATATATTTGGTGAAAAATCCTAAATCACAGCTGACAAGAGGGATGAAAATTAATGTAAGAATATCATGAAGCAATATATAGGGATTATCTTTGTTGACTATGATGCAATTTGATCGAAGTAGGATACTTGGCTGATTAGGTAAATTAAATATTCCCACTATTTCTTATGAATATTCTGGATTTTTATTGCAAGAATCTGATTTAACGAAAAGCAACAGAAAAAAAATGGTATTATCTGTAATGACAGCCGTGACACGTGCAGACGACGATGAATGTCATTGTCGGAGTTAAAGAGCGTTTTGATTATTTTCGCAATTGGCAGGCTTTCGTGTGAGTGTGTAAGAGAGCGCGTAAAAAAAAAAGGCGCGAATAATTGAACGACAATAAAGCGTCGAATTGAACTTTTCAAATAACCGTAGAGAATTGCATTTGAATTTAATTATATGCAGCTTGAAGTGTAACCGCATAAAAATACACATGAGTGAATACCTAAAGGATATCACGAAAAAAAAAAAAAAAAAGTAAAATCTATATATGCTCGTACGTAAGGATGCTTAATTAATAATGAATCCTTTCATTACAAACGTAATCATCGAAGCGGCAATGCTGCTCGAGCCAGTTCAGTTTTCCTCGTGTAAAAGACAGCTCGTTAAAATAGGACAGAAAGTCCTTGGAATCCTCAGAATAATTTTCCTTGAGGAAGGCAACATTGAAAGTGGATGGCATAAACGGATGGAAGGACGGTGGAGGGGTGGGGGTGGGGGGTTTTCAGGACGTCTACTCATTCGACTTGGACGTCTAATTAATTTTCTAGTATGAATATATATCCCAGTGCAATTCGTCCAATGAAATATTTCACTTGGGAATTTTACTCGAGTACATGCGAAAGAGATTTCCCTTTAAATACGGTAGTCGGATAGATACAATAAAATATAAAAAAAAAAAAGCAATCTCTCCTTTGACGTCGATTTCGAATAATTTGAATTTCACCATCGAGCATCCATTTACAAAATTTCGCGATATCAAACGGTACGAAGGCTTTCGTGAAATTCGACAAGTTCAAATTTTCTCGTATATATATGTATGTATATATAAATCGAACATACACCCGCAATCTTTACATACGTTGAATTCTGACTGAAGTATGACGTAATATTGAATTTGCGAAAATCATTCTTCGAAACGACATTACAGTCACTAGATTTTAAGGTTAAGGTCTTACATTTTTTTCTCTTTTCCGCAAAAAGTCTTAGAACCTTGTTTTATGACACTTTTTCTCTAAACCATTACCTTTCGTTATCGCTCGTACCTTTTTCTATACTATCGCGTCGATACAGACAAATACAAAAGTATTACGTAAGGTCATCTATTTTCTTAGAAACTTCGTGCAAAAGCAAATAGATCACAGATAGCAAGTGTCTCCACAGTAGAATTCAGCTAAATGATTGGTAGTTATATATATACGTATGTAAACATATACAGGCATAGAAAGCGCTACAGTAGATATATACACCTTTCATTCAGGTACACGTGTACCAACGTTTTCACAGAAGAAAACGAATCGATCTCGCTGTCCAAGATGCAAATTTATCTCAGAGAACGTAAATCAAGCTGTTACCTGTTTTTTCTTTTTTTTTTTTCATGTTTTTTTCCCACCCTCACCCTTTTCCCCCGTCACTTGTCTTGAGGGTAGCGGAAAACGCACGTTCGTGAAATAGGGGAGCGCGGGGGCAAGCCACATATATATATATATATATTTACGCTCGGATAGATACTCCTGATCCCGCATCAGGATTCTGCGACCGGGATAAAATGCCTCTCCCCTGCAAAAGTTTCTGTGGTTCCGTTCGGTACAGAGAGACCGCGATAAACGCCTCAGTGGACAAGATCGAGCGACTGACCCTGATACGAAAAGGACAGAGGAATGGAGTGAAAAAGTGGAAAAGTGGGATATACGAAGAAAGAGATTCGACAGCCGGCATTCTTTATCGGAAAGTGTATCGGGAGGAAAGTGTTTCAGCGAATGGAGTTACGAGTCCCGAAGCATAGAGGCAAAAAAGTATACAAAGAGTGCCAGAAGCGGAAGTACCCTGTGGATTATCCACTCGCCAGTGGGCGACCCAAAAACGTCGAGATACGAAAAGTATTTTCGGTTGTAGCCCTGAAAAAAAGGCCAATGAATTGGCCGATACCGTAAAATCCACCGAATATACAATACACATTTGTCATTCGTAAATATTCATTATGCATATGATAAGGATATATCATTAGATAAGAGTATATCATTCGTTCCGTACAAAAAAATTCGTGTCAGAATCAATTTGCCGTATACCCAAAAATATCCTAAACGTTCTCGCTTTTCCACGATACCGATTGGTCCTCGCTATCGTCGCTCGATGAGAATAAAATTGTCGCTCGATGCAAATAAAATTGTCGCTCGACGTGCGCGCTCAGTTCGTACAGTCAATACGACGGATTGCGATTACTTGTAAAATGTAAATATAATTAATAATTTTTTTGTTAACTTTTATACACTGCCGATTCGACGCGCACGCAACAGGCGTTTAGTTACGTAGATAAACAATGACAAGAAATCCGTCAGGAATTTTATCACTTAAGCTTAAGTCAATTGTCAATATTGCGCAGTGCCTTGCTCGTTATACGTAGCTTCCGCGCAGAAACTAACTCGAAGTATTAAAAGTAGGCGAACCGCGAGCGTGGCAACGGATTAGAAGAAGAGCTTCGGTAAAATTAGATGTACGAAAAAGAAAAATAATTAAAAAAAAAAAGATGGTAGACAATGAAAAAGAGGAGGGGCGGAGCGGGGAAGTATGAAGAAATATCTAGATCATAAATTCTCGTTAATAGCAGTCTCGTGCCGTTGTACGAGTATGGGGTGCACGGGGGGACTCTCCTGGGAATTATTTTAGATATAAAAAAAAAGAAGAGAAAATAACACGGATACATTGAAACAAAGAAATGAAAAACAAATTAATTATATCGAGAGTGCTTTTACGTCGATAGAGTGAGAGAGCAAGTTTATGAATTAAATGTATGGGAAAGTGGCAAGTTTGAAGTTAATCATGAATTAATGTTTTATCGATATGAATCCGAATCAGGCATAATATACGTATAAAGGGCTGTATTCAAGTCACGCATTTTGAAGGGGTCGCGCGGTTCGAACGTGCCTCAGATAACCGCCAACTTATTTGCAGATATTCATCCCGGACAATTGCGATCGAGCAAAATTAATGCGAATCGCTTCGTCCTGACTGATCCTCTTTATAAGAGTCGCATTAAGCTTCGAAGCTCGGTCAAACTCTTTGAAGACGTAGGAGGCTATGGATATAGACGCTGCTGCAGCCTGAAGAGTCAGAAATTTACGTATACACAGCCGTCTGGATTTTCAATGAATTACATAGGACGGGAGGCACGGGAGGTCGAGTAGTGAGTTTACCTGCATGAAAAGCAATTGAAAGGACCTTCTGGTTTATTCACGAGACGGACACACTGGTTGCGTAATGAAGTTAAGGAAGTAACGAAATTCACGGTCATAAGTAAACCCAAAGATTGACGACTGACAAATTTGCGAATTCGTACGGAGGGAAAAAAAAAAGTATAGGGTCCATTGAAAAACAAAAAGATTCACTACCTTTACTTTTTTTACATCCTTCTTTCCCCTCCTCACCTCGATATCCCATGGCAACGATTTCACTATGGAAAAAGTGAATTTTCATCCGTTACTGTCTCTATGGCTTTTACTGTGACGCCAATGGGAGTGACTGGATGTCATAAAAAAAAAAAATAAATAAAAAAAGCGATGACGTCAACGTCAATTTGGTAAAAGTTAAAAAATGGAAAGCACCGGCTCGACTCCGCGATATCGGACAATGGCGTTGATTTGGTGTGCGACATAGTGCACGAAAAAAAAAAAAAAAAAACCATAGAAAATTAGCGAGCGTGTACAGTACCTTTTTTTTTTTTTTGTAATACAAAATTTAACTGTTACGCAATATTTTTATAAGCTTTTGCTTCGAGAGGATTTCAAGTGATTTCAAGGTGAATTTATTCAATGGAGATTCGCTACATTGACCACAAGTACAGACATTACGAATAGTTGAGTGGATATGGATATATGTCACAAGGGGTTAGGCTACCACTTGGAGTCTGATCACGAATCACGAGACTCATCCAGTAGCTCCTGCAGCACCCGAGGCTACCGTCAAAATTAATTTACATTTATCCCTCAATTAAAGCGTTGATTAAAACCAGTCTAACCGGACCTGACGCAGCCTTATCTCCTTCAGATTAAGTCCCAATTTAACTTCCCAGAATCCTTCTAGTCAAATCATCCTAATGACCTACGAGACTCGAGGTCCAACTTCTACCTCTGCATGATACGGATGAAGCGTCGATCCAGCATACGGATGTGTTCCCGAAGGATATTTTCAGGACACGCATAGTCAGCACGGCACAATAAGGGCCACCAATTGATGATCCTTCCGAGGATGTCAGGTGAAGAGAGCAGAACAAACAGGAAGACCGAGAAGGGAGAATTTATCACGCCCGGTTAGCCGACCGTGAAAAGTTTCCGGATGACGTAAAAAAAAAAAGAAAGAAAAATATCCCCAAAAATTTCTTTGCAGAAGCCGTTACCCTTCGAGGCATTTCTTTTGAGCGAAACGAAAAGGCCGCACAGCTCGAACCTTTGGTAATAGTCGAAACAGAACGCGGTGCACTTTGCGCTGTAAGGGACTGACGCAATTCTCGTGTCACGCGACAGAATCGTAGGGTAACTTTCAAAATTTACCGCCAATACTTTGAATATCGTTTTGTACCTGTTTACCTGAATGCAACAGAGTGAGACACAATCGTGCTGGCAGTACTGTTCGTGAAATTCGTAACGTACCCATTATAAATCAATGATCCTTATAGATCCATTGTTTTTCTCAAGTAGTCAACTTGGGAAAAAAAGAGCAATGGATGAATGGAGGAAAAGTGGAGGATGGTAAAAAAAGCCTTACGAAGAAAAGAAGAAAACAAATAAACGAAACACGTGGACTCTTCACTGCCGTTTTAAGTATCTCACCCCATTGAAGAGTTGACGGGGGGGGGGGTAAACGTTTATTCTTAGAAAATGAAATTGCTGCCTCGGGGATAATAAAGGTACCAAGTGTGTTTCGCAGAAAGGCAACCTTTACGTTCAGTAAAGAGATACGTGGAATAATTGCCATCGACTACAAGGGTGTATTTCTTTTTTTCACTGGTAATGTCTTAAATTGAAAAATTCAAATTGGCTGTTTTATAAATCAAATCGTAAATCATGATATTGAAATACAAGGGGAGTATATCTGTCTGTTCTCTCTTTCTCTCACGTCCCCCTTTAACACGCACGACAACTCATTCCGATGCGCAGCATTCCTCGTAAAAATTCACCAGACGATAAATGTCGCTGGCGGCATTTTGTCAGTAAAGGAGTCGAAGGAGCAGGAGAGACGGGGAGAAACTCAATCTTCCTTAAAATGCAATTCTCGTACTTTAAATGAACGTTGGCAATGGATGAGAGAAGCTTTTTCGTTTCCCCTGTCACTATTTATACGTCACCGACAATCGTTTCATAGGCTCTTATCGTTTACTTTTCATGCACGATATTTATATATATATATATTTTTTTTTCTTTTGCTGAAGCTCCATTCGACAAATTTTTTAAATGCAAATACGACCGTACACAAAGGACTAACTTTTCCAATTAAAGATTCTGCAGTTTATAATGCATTTTCATGTATACCTAGTTATCGTAGTAGCTGCATACAAGCTGCATCTGTCCAAAGGAAATGCATTGGGCCAGTAAACTGATACATGGAACTGCGACTTAACGATGTAAACGAAAAGAGTAAGAATGTTGAGAGAAAACAAAAATTACATCAATAACGCACTGCTGATAATAACTTTTAATGAGTGCCTAGAGATCGATGGGATAAAGATTAATTTGCAATTAAATGGCGCAATGTGACGTAATTTTTTAATCGCGTCGATAGCGCCATTTGGTCATTGTCAATCGACGTCGCTTACATGTACTATCTCGAGTCTTCATGATCGCGATAATTGATTACGATAGCAATGAATCTCGACGAACATTAAAAGTCGATCTTATAGGCAAACGTTATCAGCTTTATTTTTGTTGTGCTTAATGCTGGAACATTCGATACGAATGACATACTGATAACGAAGATGGATGAGTAATCGTGAAGACGATACCTTGAATTTCTTTTTTTTTTTTCTTTTTTTTTTCCTTATTGCCCATCGAGAAACCAAGAAGAGGTTAGCTGACGCACAAAGGATACAGGAATAACACGAGAAACGTATACGCAGATAAAATAAATGCTAATCGAACGAATCGACGCAAAGATATCGACGACTTAAAGGATAGAAAGTGATTCAGAAGTTTGAATTCGTTAATAAAACAAAAAAAGTCACTGAGGAAATTGTCATCGTCTAGGAGGATCCGGGAAAGTTACTAGAAATAACAAAATTCTAGGGACTATTTTATACGGAGAATTTTTTTTGTTTTGTACAGTGGTGATCAAAAATATTGGGGTAACAGTCAATCGATAACGTAGAGTCGATGTATTAATAAGGTAACAGAAGCTAGTATCCTTTGGGTTATTAACCTCCAAAGCGCTCCCTTGCATTTCTGGCTTAAAATTAACTTGACAAATGAACGAGGCACTGTGTGGTCTAATGTTCACTGGCCAATTTCATTATTATCGACCGATTAGACTGTCCATTTAATCAGAAGCTAATTATAATAATAAAACGGACGTCAGAGGACCGATTAGAGTCACGAACAAAAATAAGGTTCGTCCGTTACCAACTGTAACGTCGGATTATTAATAATTATTTGTCTTCCTTTTTTTTTCTTTTCGATTAAATTGTTATTTTCGCGTGTATCTCGCAGAGGGATGAGTTTTTGAGATAGAGAACTAAATGTTAATGTCAAAATGAAGGATGGACTTATTAGGCTGATAAAGAAAATATAAATACAAGATTTATAAATGACGTGTCTCGAAGAAAAATCCAGATAATTAACGATGACGATTGATTTATTGTCAACAAGATTAAAGTCGATGAATCGAATTATTTTTTTTAAGATCACTATAGAATTTCATAAGACTTTACTGTAACTTAAAGTAAATTTGATTTTTTTTTTCCCGCTTTAATACTTCCCTCTGTGCATCAACCTGATCGGATCGCGTATTCGTTTTTGCTAATTAAACTTAGTTCACTCTCAGAGATCACAAAGAATCCTCCAGGCAACGACCATTAACTTTTCTCTACCCATCGACTCAGCTCCTTTCTCTCTTCTCTCTCCCTTGAGTAATTTCGCGAATAGGTACCCATGACGAAATGGCGTCCACGTGCCGTGAAAGAGATTAGGATCCCGAAAACGAAATTTATGGTCGGGAGTCCGACGATAGAACGATCAGAAATAAGTCGCGTCAGATCCGTCGAGAGAAGTTTTACAGTCAGAGAGTGGGCCGCCGTTCTTTTTTTTTTTTTTATTTCGAGGTTATACGGTACAAGGAACGTTCGAAGGCCAAGAAAAGATGGGACAAAAAAATTCGGAAAAACACTCAGAAATAAAATATCACTTTTTCAAATTTCCCTCTTTTCTTTTTGTCATTTTCAAACATTCTTATATGCTCCGCCTCAACTTTGCTACACGTTTCAGCTACTCGCCATGTTAATCCACTGATTGTCGTGCAACAAAATTATAAGCAAAACAATGACAAAGCAATGTTCACTTAATTCAATTATATTGAAACTGTATTCATGTAGTATCGAGTTTTCATAAAACGAATTAAGGCGATTGATTAGACAGGGTGCAGCAGCGATGCTTGCAGGGCGCGTCTGCAAACCTACGCCCGACTACAAGATAAATGTCTTTATACGTAAATACGTTTCTATCTTCGATAGAAAAAAAAAAAGAAGAAAAAAAAAGAAAACTTCACGAAGTGAATTTGAAATTATGAAAAAAAAATTATTTCTTATAATTTTTGTTTCCTTTGGCCCATAAGCGATTCCTTATAGTCGATTTCATTGTGTAAGACTTTTCATTCGTTTCCATTGTCCCTGATATCCATCGATGAAACTTTATCGTGCTGGCAGGTTCTAAATCATTGTCCATAATTCAAGAAGCTAAAAATGCCAGGAAACGTCGATCAATCGATCGATCCTACTGATGTAATCTTTCGTATGTCCAGATTGAAACCAAAACAAAAAAATGTCGATACGCTCCTATAAAGGTACTTTGATTTTCGTATTGGATCGATGGGAGAAAGAAGAACGAAATTGGAATTACCCGATATGATTTAATCTTAATTCAATTAGCATCCGATAAGGTGACTTCGATAAAATGATTAATAGGATCATTATTTTTTTATTTATCTTTTTTTTTTTACATTCCTACCAAACACGATGCACTACTATATCAGTCCATACATGTAATATTGTACATATGTAACAAGGTATGATCGATTGGCACGTCACCGAGCAAAAAAAAAACAAAAGAAAAGAAAATGGAAGCTCGAAAGGTGGCAGCGACGAAACAATAAAAAAAATCGCAAGGATTGAGATATGGGAAAAAATATTTATTAAAAAAAAAAAAAAAAAAAATAAAAATAAATGCAAAATACGTAACGCGAGAAATTCCACGGCGTGACGTGAATTTTAACACGTGGAAATTCGTTATTCGCGAAGTTCGACGATAAAGGCGACCTCGTTCGTTCGTCATTTCCCAGGAGCTCGCGGCAAACGTGGCTCCTAGCTGTGGAATTCAGGTAACGTCTATCGAATCCATCATGGGGAATTCCCAGAGACATTCACCTATTTCTCATAATCAGTCTCTGCCTATAAAGAAGCCGTCCGCGCGACGGATGACTTCAAATTTCGCGGGCTTTGATTTTTTTTTTTTTTTTCCAAGCCCCTAACACCCATAATGACAGAGACGCCTAAAGAACTCTTCACGAAGCTCAGTCGATTCTCCGATTAACCATAGAGTTCTGCTATATTATTATTAATAAATAATACAGTAATCACTCACCTAAACAGGAGAAATCCTAATCCTGTAACGGCAGCACGACGTACGTCATCGTTGACGTCAGATACCTTGATTAAAAACAAAGAGTAATTAATAAAAAATTATGTACATAAATTGTATATTACACGGACAGTTTTTGGAGAAATAATTTTTGTGTTGAAAAAAACAAAAAAAAAAGATTGTTTTCTTACAGCGACATGAAGCAGCTTCCTGATGGCTTGATTATTTCCGGTACCACAGTAAGCCATAGCCAAGGTATACATTCCGCTTCTTCTCAGAATAGGATCCTTATCGGCACTCAAAGACGTCACAAGAGGATCAGCTTCCTCAAGACGACCGTACATGGTGAAAGCAATGCCAACGGCCAAGCCACGAAGGATCTTTTCATGCTGCGTCTCTTGAGCGTACTGCCAACAAAAAAAAAAAAAAGTCAAATCAGTATAACGAGTGATTCTTGCGTTTCTTCAGATATTTCGTGTCATTTGAAATTTTATGTTTACGATAAAAAAAAATGTAGCTACCAACGATCGTAAGCCTATAACGATATCTTTCGAGGGATTACGAGCGCGATACATTTTTACTAGCGACCTTGTTAAGGGCCTGTGAACGGGCATTTATATCGGGATAAGTTACCATTACTCTTCGTCTAAGCGCTAAATTTCGAAGGACATAAGGGTGCTTCTCATTTTATGACGAGACTCACCTTTATTGCACATACCGATCTACGCTCGGGCACGTTCATTGGGTTCGCGTTGAACGATGATCAGGATCATCCGCGAGGAATTACCAATAAATATCTAAAGAACCATTACTGGTATGCCGTGAGCCGGCCACCTTCTTCTATGGATAAGGGATGAAGAAGAAGGGCACAATTTTTCTTTATTCTTCTTTCTTTTTTGTACCAAGAAATTCCAGATACCAAAATTCCAAAGTCATCGTTCATTATATTTTCATTGTTTGGATGGAATTTTACGAATTTCCTTTTTCGTAAGAGAGAACAAATTTTAAACTTTTTCTTTTTTTGGGGGGGTGGAGGAGAGGGAGAATTGAAAATAAACAATTTTTTACGTATCCTAGATTTTCAAATTTGTTCGTTTAACGGAACACAACATTTATATAGCCGTAGGAGAGTCTGGACGTTTACTTTATGTGGGAAATAACGAAGAGTCTCGTATTAAAAATTTTGCGTAGAACAAAGACGTAATTAATTATCGTGTGTATACGAGAGCACAATGCATATCTTCATAAATTAATTGCGTTTTAGTGACCTTTGTCCTCCGTTGGAAACAGTTGAAATTATCTTTTTACGTAGA
>JARPRG010000294.1:555679-580392 GCA_031001745.1 Hartigia nigra
CATAAATATCCACATAAATTATCATAAGTCAACTCATGTTTTACCGTATGAAAAGTTTTTGTGATAAAAAATATATACATATATATATATGTAATACACAGGACTCGTAAATGCCTGATAAATTATGAAAAATACTTTGAAGACAGTTTCCCGTCACCTTAACTGTCCCGTCTTCCGAAGCGATTTAGGGGG
Source organism: Hartigia nigra (assembly GCA_031001745.1). Lineage (NCBI taxonomy): Eukaryota > Metazoa > Arthropoda > Insecta > Hymenoptera > Cephidae > Hartigia > Hartigia nigra. Next base: position 555,872 of record JARPRG010000294.1, read on the forward strand.
TAAATTCCGAAGAGACGCTCTAACGTTAAGGATCACACCGAAAGTCCCCGATCGATAAAGTCAGCTGATCGTCGTATGAGGATGAAGATACGCTGGGAGTACGAGGAGATCTCTTGATATATGGGAAATTGATGCTTTAATCATGACAAAAAAAGTCCATGATGAAGGCAACGTAAACTGACAAGGGTGACTTCCGAGTTAATCTGTTTTATTTCGCAAAACGAAATACTACTCGAAAATATTGAATTTCATTGAACTATAACTCTTAGATATAGATATAATAGATCTCTGGATATATGGGAAAATGATGCTTTAATCGTGACAAAAAAAAGTCCATGATGAAGGCAACGTAAACTGACAAGGGTGACTTTCGAGTTGATCTGTTTTATTTCGCAAAACGAAATGCTACTCGATAATATTGAATTTCATTGAACTATAACTGCCTAAGGACAACGAGTGCAGAGTCCATGCCTCAAACTTGGTAAAATCGTTTAAGTAATATTGTAATACGAAGAGCCAATTCAGAATGTAATTTAAAAAGTTCTAGGAACACGAAAGGAGAGCTTAAGCGATCAAGAGTTTTAATTTGGATCGTCCTGAATGTAATTGAATCTATCGAATGACTGGGCCAATTCAATAAATTCCGGGATGACTGTCCGTCTTCGAATAGACGTTCTCTGTATACCAATACGCATAGATCAAAGCCGTCATGAATATAAGAAATAGCCTGATAGGTTGGTGAATTAGTGAATCAGTAGGTATCGGTATATAGGTACATAGATAAGCTTGTAAATTGGTAGGGTTAATGGGTTGGGTACATTTATCAGCGAACGAATAACCTGGGGACGTAAGGATCACGTTAAATTGCCTCTGAGATAAGTTTTCAAGAGACTTTCAAGAATGTGACTTTCTTAGACGCCGATACCATCGATTTTACCATAAACCAACGTAGAACAGCCAGTATTTCATGGAATCAGGTTTCTACGTGGGGCGCGGAAATGAAAGGTAACGCTAAGACATTTTTTTTAATGAACAATTAATGGCTCTGTTATTTCAATTCTGATTAGAGACGTATTGTAGCAAACGGTAGAAGAAACCTTGAAATTGGGATACACGATATGGGGATCCCAGACAAGTTATTTGATATATCCAGTGATTCTTAAGTAATTTGTCTTTCTTTTTTGTTGGTCTGATTTTCTCCCGAAAATCCACACCGTCACAGCAAGCTGGATTGATTGACGGTTCGCGGGATTGACATTTTACATTTGTATTAAAAACATTGTAAAAGAACCTGACACCCAATATAAAAATCTGTTGCATCAGGTTACCGAGGATGGGAAATAGAATCGCTTGAATTGCATATCTGTCGTTGATTCGCGTTTCCATTGAAGCGACCGGACAGTCACTTCGCAATATATTTGTCCGAACAATAACGGAACTGTGGCTTTAATAAGGATTAAGAAGATATAAAGCAGCAACACTGTACTATGGAAAATATTGCAATGACCTGATTTCTAGGTAAAACGTGATTAGCGAAGTGAAGTCTTTGGGGCGCAGCGAATCCTAATTTCCGGGATGCTTTGGTGTCGCGCAGAAGAAAACAATTTTACGGAAAAATTTCCGTAATCTATTTTGTACTCGCTGGTGAATTGTTCGTGTCATTCTTTTTTTTTTATTTTTTTCCTTGATCTTGGCGCGCTATTGTTGTTCACAGATTTCGATTGAACGTATTTTCATCGGTAAATAACGTACGAGCGTTATCGCGCTACGTAGAGCTTATAATGGATTAGGTAAAATAAGGTATATCATTTGCCAAGACCATTGAAAGAATCAATCTAAAAAAAAAAAAGATTCATCGATCAAATGATAAGAATCATTCAAAGCAGTATCAGGCGATCGCATTGCGATTCTAGATAGAGCCATATAAATACCGAGAATGCGAAATGATTTTATAAGTCAGCAAAGTGCTGCGACTATTCGGAGTGTGACTATTAGAAATTGTAAGAAATGAAGCTGCTTCTCGTGGTGGCGCTCGCCATTTTGGCAATGGGTATGTAACGATATTCCATATAATAAATAATTTGCGATAAAACGTGAAAAAATTGATTTGATGAAAATAAAAGAAAATTTTTCTTTTTTAATTTCTACCGACTGTCTTTTACAATCAATTAATTGGTTATAGTCCATGCTGACCAAGAGGAGCACGAATACATGTTCTTCCCCGATGGTAATGGCGAACCCCATATTATTGACCTTAGAGCATCACTCACATCCGCTGATTTGGACCTGATTACTCGTAGCCAAAGCAGCATAACCTTCACTCTGTTTACGAGGTGAATAATGAGAATTAAAAAACATTTTGTATGATAAAATCGACGATCCCTTCTGAAATTCAATTTGTATCTTCCTCCTCTCCAGGCAAAACTCTAAAGGTGAAGTGATTGTCATAAACAATTCAAACAGTCTTGCGAAAAGTAATTTTTCACCTTCTCGTCCAACACGTCTGGTCACTCATGGATGGAGGTCTTCGGGAACTTCTGATGCTTGCACAGTAATCGTAGATGGTAAAATTTATTTTTATTTATCCACTAAGCACCGATCACGTCCAGTGAGTTTATATTGAATTTCATTTCCCTTTAGCTTTCCTGGAAGCGGGCGAGTACAACGTTATTGTCGTCGACTGGAGCAGTATTGCCTCACAGCTCTATGTGATCGCTGCCTCCAGCGTATCCAGTGTAGCCAACCATATCGCTAGCTTCGTTGATTTCCTTCAATCCGAAGGCAAGCTCAATACCAGTGACCTCAAGATCATAGGTCACTCTCTCGGTGGCCACATTGCTGGTCTCTCTGCTCGTCAAACTTCTGGAACTGTTAATGAAGTTGTTGGTACGTATAATATGTACGCCTTATAATTTCTACGTATTCCTTGACTCTTGACAATGCCGCAACGTCGCTCTCTTTCAGCTCTGGACCCAGCACTTCCGCTCTTTAACACTGCTAGTGCTGGTAGCAGAGTCGACGCTACCGATGCTACCCACGTTCAGGTCATCCACACGAATGGTGGTTTGTTGGGTTTGTCCGAAGCTGTAGGAACTTCTGATTTTTATCCCAACGGTGGTAGCAGCCAGCCAGGATGTACTCTGGATATTTTTGGCTCCTGCGCTCACTCACGTGCTTATTATTACTATGCTGAATCCATTGGTAATCCTTCTGGTTTCTCTGCTACTGTCGTTCGCAGCACTTCTTCTGATGTCTTCTTTACGCGTGCCACTGCTTACATGGGCGGACCCGTTCTTGATCAAAAGTGAGTATCCAGAAAAATTTACACACGTTCCAAGTCTTATTTTTGTTTTTTTTTTTTTTGTGCGAACATTAGTTTAATAACGATTTGCGGGAAAATTTTAATTTAACAATTTTTCTCACTCTTAGCGCCCTTGGCAGCTATACTCTTACGACCAACAGAAAATCTCCCTATGCTCAAGGATAAATAAGACTGGCTACTCACGGATTTGTACAGAAGATTCATTGGAAAACCTAGTCTTCACTATTTTCTCTACAATTATATTCTCACATTAGAATAGTTTAATAAAGCTGTTATTGTTTAATCAATATAATTGTCGAAGTTTTAACCTGTCTTATAATATAGTGTATTACTGAACGATAAAGGAAGTGGCGGACGAGGGTTACCTTGTCAAATTAGAAATAAGTAATGATTGTGGACAATAACTCACCGCAACCATGTCTTCAATAGCCTGAGTTGACTTGGAACCCAGCATAACCATTCCCATAGCGATGCCAGCAGCTTCTCCAGTTACAGCATCGTCTTGATACAAATTGAACTTCAATTGTTCATAAACATCCTGCCTGTGAGATCCCATAGCCGCGAGACCCAAACCGAGACAACCACCATGTCGTACCATCTTAACAATTTAAAAAAAAAAAAAAGAGCACTGAATATCTAAATTCTTAAGGAAAGAACTAAACAGATCCTCAATCCCTCAAACAGAAATGAATTAAATACTCTGTTGGTAAAAAGACAACAACAACAAAATATGTAAAACAGTAGTTTTACCTCATTCTGGGCATCCTTAAGTTGTCCCAGAAGATAATCCGTAATGGCAGCGCCATGGTTAGCATGAATAAGACCTAGTGCATAAAGGCCACCACCTTCAGAGTAGCCTGCACCAGCGCCAGTGTCGCGTGGTAAGTACGATTGCATCAAAGCAAGAGCCTCCTGTTCATGACCTCTATGAATTACACCTAAAGAGGCAGTTGCTGTTAACTTGGCCCAGTTTGTAGCCCTGGCGAGCCACTCTAAATTATCCCTATAAAAATTTGAAATAACATGAGGATACAAAGTAAAAAAGAGAAAACTCAAAAAATATGACTAAGAACAATATAGATACCTGAGAAACTGATCACTGGTAGTTCCGGAATGCATGAATGCATTGGCAATAACCGTGGCAGTATGACAAATGGATACTCGTATAGCATCCTTAGTATTTTTGAGGATGAGCATATCCGTATGATTACTACGGATAAGGAATTGAAGATGCAAATCAATCGAAACCTCTCCGCCTAAAATACTGGACAGTGCATCAACGCGTTCCTGCTGTTCACGTTCCTCTGCGTTCTACAAGACAATGTCAATATATTAATTTGCAAAGCATATAGAAAAAAAAATTGTAGGAAGGTATACTTTATATAAATTGAATAATTAATAATAAATAAATTGCTTACCAAACTATCTACACTACGCTGTGGTTTCTCTTCAGTCGTAGCAGGACTACTGTCAGATTCAGTGGTGCTGGATTCAGAGGATCCGTCCGCAGTAGCTTTAGCTGCTGGCTTTATTATTGGTTTGACCATGAGAGCTGCAGGAATGGGAGCAGTTGCTCTTAAAGCCTGCAGGACACGTCCTAGAAATTGTTGCGTGGCAGATTCGTAGAGATCAAATGCGATTTGATATGCCATTAGAACAGAATCCTGGGATCCTTTGCTCAGTCTATCTAATAACTCGGCGACAGCTAATGGATCGTCGAGGAAGATCAGACATTGGCACATGTTTACGTAGTCTGGAGTTCCAAGATTATGGTACAGATTCACTAGACAACGTAGGACAGTGTTGCGAAAGCCACGATTTTGAATAAGGCTCATCACAACTTGAAAAGCATAGGACAGCATGCCACACACATCATCCTGAAGGAAAATGAAATTGTATGATACACTCATATTGATTATTTATCTATGATGGAGAAAATAGTAGGTTTCATACTGATTGCATAATGGAAGCTTCGAAGATGTCCATACGTCGCGTTTCCAAAGCCAAACCCAAAGCTTGACGGTATTGACCATCGTCTAGGCATCGTTGGAACATACGATTCACAATTCCTTCGAGTCTGGGATCTATTGCTTTACTACCAGCAGTCAATTTTCCTTCGACTTCCAATACGCGTTGTTGGGTGTAATAATCAATGCATTTTGCTGTAAAGTTTTTGCATTATTATACTTTTAGCTCTGATTTTATATTTATGGAAAAAAGGATTTAGAGAAAAAGTAGAATAAATGTTACCAATAGTAGTGTCAACATATTCGTTGCGGGCATTGACATCAAACAATTCACCAGCTCCAAGAGCATATGTCAAAGAATCTTCAAAACTACCAAGATGATAATAGACCTTGCTGGCAACCAAGGCAGCCAACTCATGTTGGTTAAAAGCCTTGTCTTCGTGAAGAATTTCACTATAGAAGAAACATTTCTTAGTTAGATTACAAAACGAGTAAAAATAAATAGAACCAAAGTAATATATTTAAGTTACTTAGTTCTCTTATTCGATTAGAAGCAGGGAACAAAGATTAAGGAATTAGAAAAAGCCAAACCGTACAGGAAGAAAAGATAAACAAGAGCATAAGCAATATGCATAAATACAAATTTATTTTAAATAGCCAGTCTTATATTTCAGTCTTATGTGAATTTTTTGGTGTCCCTAATATTTTTCAATTTGGAATCTACGATATTTCAGAAACAATCACATATGAAGGATTTGAGTTAATACCAGATAAGTTACTGAAACAAATATTTTTAGAAGCAAGGAAGCAGAGTTTAGTATGCCTGTTATTAGGTCATTGTAATAATGTATGACATACATTTTCTCAATTGCTTCTGATATTTCCGGCCAAAATTCATCCACAATTAAGTCTAGTTTCTTCAATGCAAATACTTTTAGCTCCGGCATAGGCTCTTCCAGCAGGGAGATAATACCAGCTGCAAAATAAAAACAAGTATTAATTTAATTAAATGATACCCATGATTAATAATACTTCTGTAAACAATTAAAATGAAAATGTTATATCGATGCGGTAAGTATCCATCGTTTCCTACAATCCTATAGTATCTAATACATAAAAAAAACATTTTTAATTCACAAATAGGATACGAGGGTTTTTTAAATATCGGTCATTTAGCAAAAACCCATCGTACAACTCAAAAACCAAGTAAATTTATCCAGGTTATGGCTAACATGATTTGCAAATCATGATCCTGTGTACCTGATTGTTTAATAGAAAATCCTTTTATAACAGAAACATCTGTTATTCGGAATGATTTGACTATACGAAATATTAAAATAATTTATTTTACCTGCAGACGTGATATTCATGTTGATTTATATCGTTTTTTCGATTACTTTCAACCAAGAATTCACAAGAATATGACACCGTGAGACAGAAAGCTCACGAACTGAAGTCAATTCAAGTTACAGATAACGAAGCCACTCACTGTCAATGCTGGTGTCTAGTTACTTTATTCAATCCCTATGACATCAGCTCCTATTTTGATTTTAATGTAAAATTGAGTATAAAAAATGAAGCATAAATTACATTACTCAATTAATTAGTGTACTTGAAGTAAATCATGACAATAAAATACACTTAATTTGATAAAAGCAAATAGCATTTTGCATATCCGTTTATAGTAATTTTGTATTCCTATTGCGGTACTCCTTTTACACTGTTTTATGCTAACTTCAAATCAATTGTAAATGACGTTTCCAAAATTCTATTCTCTTGTTTGTGCTTGTTTTGCGTCCAACGTTTCTCTTCAAAACAGTGTAGTAAATAAATATCTGTGGTAATTAAGTAAATAATTCATTAATTAGAGCTGCCATAATGGCAGAAAAAACTAAAAGTATGAGTCACATTAAACACGTTCCAAAAGACGCACAGGTTATAATGTCTATAATGAAAGATATGGGAATAACAGATTATGAGCCAAAGGTTATAAATCAACTACTCGAGTTCACTTACCGTAAGCTCTACATTATTATTTACCGATTAATGTAATTCGTAATTCTCTAACAATATTTTTGTTCCAATAATTATGTATTTCATGCACTGTATTTAATTCCAGGATACGTCACTTGTATACTGGATGATAGTAGAATTTATGCAAACCATGCTAAAAAGAAGTTCATTGATTTGGATGACGTTAGACTAGCTGTAAAAATGCAACTGGAGCGTACTTTCACGAATCCTCCCCCTAGAGATGTGTTGCTTGATGTAGCACGTGCTAAAAATAATATTCCTTTACCATTTGTCAAGCCAAACAATGGTCTACGTCTTCCACCAGATCGTTATTGCTTAAATGCTACGAATTATAAGTTGAAAAATGCCTCGAAAAAAATGGGTGGTAAACCTTTGCATTCGCTAGTATCTAATAGTCTTACCGGTGGACAACCAAGAATTAAAGTAGAGGGTAATAAAGCAGGACTATCTATCGTCAAGAGACCAGGAACGCTTGCCACAGTCGCTCGGACTCAAGCAATTTCCATACCAAAACCTGTTTTCAAATTTTCTACAGGTATGTATTTTTGAGGAACAAAATATTTTCTGAAAAGCATGTTATTAACTTTTGAATTATTCATTTCATTATTTAGATCCACAACATACTTTCAAATCCCAATTCCCTCATCCATTCTACAATATTTGTATAAGAAATTAATCTTGTAAGAAAATCGTTTTTGAATATCATTGTTTAATATAAATTATATACATATTATAACACAATGTTTAATGTAGGCACTCCAGGTGTGGCAGCAGCGAAGAATCAAGCAGCCAAACCAAAGATACAAATAACATCAGGACAAGCAGTACCAGTAATAAAAATGGAAACCGAAGATTCAAGCAAAAGGAAAAGAGAAGACGACGACTACGATGCAGCATAAAAATAAATCTGCTTTTCACTCGAACAAATATCATCTCATATTTTTCAAAATTACGTATTTTCAAATGCAACCTGTATTATAATTCAGATACGTCGCGATTAACTTAAATAAAGAGAAAAAAAAGTTATCCACAATCAAAGAACTTTTATCTTTCATACACCAAACTTTTTCAAAAAACTGATGCAACTTAATACTCCACACAATATTAAATTTTATCCTTCTTCTTCAGAGGGTGGTTCGTCAGCTTCCGTTTCTTCTTCCGTTGTATCCTCTGCAGTTTCTATCATTTCCTTCATCTGTACAGTTTCTTGTTCATCTTCACGAGTATCCGTACCTTCTTCTTCTTCTTCAGTTTCCGTTTCCGTAACAACTTCTTCATCCTCTTCTTGTCGCGGCGTCTCTTCCTGTACTCGAGCAAGCGATTCATCAACATTCGGCAAAGCGGAAGTTCTAGAAACCTTAGCTTCGATCTCCATTTCCGGCTCTTTCGTTTCCGTTTCTCCAACTTGAAATTCCGGCGGTTCGTCGCTTGGCATAGCTTTCATAATTTGAGCGACATTCCGTCCATTTGGTTTTTTAACCTTTTTCTCTTCCTCGCGAACACATTTCTTTCGCTCCAACGGTAAAAACAACTTAAACTCCTCAGGAGTCTCATCCTCCGAATAAAGTCTGTATTATCAAATTATTCGATTATTAATATTCACATTCCCATACGATTATGGTATATATATTTATCAGCTTATATTTATCTAAACTCGCCTATCAGCAAAATATATTCGACGAATTCTACAATTTGCGTGTATCTGCATCCTTGTCGTTTCCACGTAATTCGTACCGTAAGCCCTTCGCGTAAAATCGGCCAGATTAAATTGAATTTGATTCCATCCGCCGGAAAGACCGATTGGCATAGAAGTAGAGAACGGACGTACCTTAGTAGTACTTTGAAAATTGCTCACGCGAAAGCGTCTGTGCATATTTTTATCGTCCAGTATCTAAAGACAATGAAAAATGACAAAATGAAAAGATACTATAATTAACATGAGCCAAAAATCATTACCGTAATCTCAAATGTAAAATATTTCTTCAAGTTCTTTATGATCATTATCAAAAAGGGTAGCATTATTCCCAAAACTTTTTTTGGATTCGACGGACAGTAAATAAATGTCGTAGACACGTTGGTACCTGCTATTTCAAGTGCCAACGATTTAACCTCCTCGTCGGTTACGCGTCTTATGTAACCATGCTTCACCTATAATATAATTCATAATATTCGATTAGTCGTACTGAATTATTTGTTTCACTCAAAAAAAAAAAAAAACCAACGTGCATGCCCCAAATTGCTAATGGCGAAGCACCGCAACTGTACAGAACAGATAAAAAACCACTTTGATACGAATTCCGAAACATCCTCGTCTATTTATTTTCTAAGAAATACAATTATCTTCGATAACTATTTTTCACTATTTGCGGGTTATTAAAAAATATATATATTTCGGATCTGACGTTCAAAAATCGATCTGTCAAAATTCAAGAAAAAGGATATTAAGTAACATTCTCTTGTTATTTATTATGTTATTTATATAACTATATAACATTCGTGTACATGTTCATGTCTAGTGGAATATTGGTTGAACACTGGAAATACATTCTGAAATGTATTTTTAACTTGAAAGGATATCAAATATCATGATATTCACTTTTGTATCAAGTTCTTCCGTTGTTTTATTACAAAAGAAAAAAGAGCCACTCATTCGCCCCAAATAAGATGATTAATGCGACGCTTCTCTTCGGCTGTAATAAATTCAGGCAGCACAAACGCTTCCGGCGGAAATCCCAGGCTAAAGACACGATCGACTCTCACGCTGTCAATTGCAAATGTCTGCATCATTGCTATGTGCATGATTTCCTTATTGAGCTGCTTAATGATTTTTTTCTTATTCCTTTGATAACGTCGTCGGCAGACGATGTGACTGAAAATATAAAAAAAATAAACACAGAAAAACATTAATATATTCGTAAATACACAAAAAGAGCATCAAGCAATAATCGGAATGGACTGAGAGTTTCTGAAGTCGATAAAGGAGAAACAATGTAAAAACGAAAAATTTAAAAAAAAACGTGAAAATGACTATATTTTCTCAGCAAACAAAGTTTCTGCGATTCTTACTACGGCAAATTCTTCAATCCCGTGTAACTAGGATGTATAGATACGTCACTCCTGTAAAGTTCCGGATAATTTTTCATATGCTTGGTTCGTCTTTTGTACACTTGTGCTTTTTGAAGTTGACTTTCACTCGAGTAAAATACAGGATTAAAGGATATATCAGAAATGACGTCACCAAGATTAAAAATCTCCTTGGCATCACCATCTCCAGCTTCCGTTAGTTCTTGATTCACATTATCCATGTCCGCCATATTGAAAAAAAAATAGGTTTCAATAAAAAAATATTTGTACAATCACTCAAATACACGTCAATGAATATTTGTACTTTCTCTAATGCTTTATAAAATAGTCATTTCGATAATGCAACAAAAACAAGAATTTCATATACTCGATGTGCAATATAGTCAAAAACTGCCTCTAGAGGGCGCACCGAAGTTTTGCGGTTAATTTGAAAGGAGAACCTGACCGGACCGGAAGTAGATAAAGACTATTCGTCTTTCTACTGATTCGATGAAGTTACGTGATCTGTAACGAAGTGGGTCCTCGTACCTCGCACGGATATCGATTCGGTTTCTAGGAGAATCAATAGATTTGGTTTATTCTTATTTGGGCAGGAGAACGAGCCTAGTTCGATCCTCATTGCACAACGTCAATTGTTTGACTATTGTTTGCGTATTATTTTGACCTATAAATTTTCCTTGGTATGTCGATGTAGAAACAATTAAAATCTTAACGGTACACGTATTGCGCATCTTTTATGATAAATAAAGCAAAATAGACATTTACTTTGTAATATTGAATATTCGTGACGCACTTCGAAACAGTCTACTGTAATTACTCAAATACATGTAAATATACTGTATAACACAGCTAGACATCTTATACATTACACAAAGGGATCTCGTGCATGGTTAACGCGATGAAGCATAAGAAGCCCAGTCACGCAAATCTATTGTATTCGGATATATACATATAATTCTATTAAAAAAAAATTAAATACTTTTATTCACTCTATAACGCGATATACTTAAACGTGGTTCGCGTAGAAATAAATTTAAAAAACAATTGTCAAGCGGTGCGATATATTAAAAAATTCAAAATATACAATTTTGCTTTCATAAAGTTCCAAATAAATAAAAACAATCTATTCTCATAGTCGCAGCGTCCACATATTTTTTTTCGTAAATCGCGTCAAGTCTATATGTGTCAGATAAAAAAAAAAGTAATAATATATTTCAGATCATTTTGGATTATCCGGGTATCTGCTTGGTGCATGCGCAAGAGCATCAGCAAATCAGAATCTACCGTCGTTGGAATGTTCAAAGCTGCGCTAGAATCGTGCTCGAATTTATTGACATTCTGCTCGTCGAAGATATACTGTCCTCAGTGAGAGTTCAACGTGAACCAAATATACAGTTGATCATAATAATCGTCTAGAACTAAGGTCGAACAAGTATACAGTAGTAGGGAAGAGCGTCCCCGAATATTCAGTAAGGGACGAGCCTTCGCTTGTGTTCGAGAAATGAAATAATTCAAAGTATGGAAGTGATACGATGATAAAGGGAGAGGCTCGATGATCGCGCAATGATCCCAGAGGCAATTTTTGTGAAAACTCATCAAGTACTATATGTAGGAGAATGATGAAGTCAGACTCGTGATCGATTTATTTTTCGCGGATGTTGACTGTAGGGATAAATAAGGGTAATTGCAGAGGACTGACAGCTGTTGGGAACATTCGTGCGGCCTATCGCGACTCAAATTTCATTGAGTTTAGGATCCTCGAAATATTCTTCTTAATCGTACAATGGCCAGTGAAAAACGTGGCTTCAGGTTCGTCACTTCATTCTGATTAGTTTTTGCGTCGCGTCGAGTCTCTTTGATCTGTGTTTGGTTGACACCTTTTTTTTTTTAATTTTATTCTTCTTCCCTTGCACTCTTATTGTTATCTACGATTTACCAACTCCATTACGGCACTGGATGTACTACCTCTAAACGGATAGAATTGTAAATGATTTAATATTACATATGCATATATATATATATTAAATAGTAACAGTATGAAGAATTTATAAACACGAGATACGACTAAATTAATGAATGATAAAATTTTTATACGTAATGATATAAAATTTGAATTGATACGGAAAAAGTGGTTTTCTTATATTTTATCTCTTATAAAGTAATCAGGGTATTTGTAATGGGGGAATATTAGATATGTCATCAGGCGTTATCGATTTTATTTTATTATCAGAGACATTAATCCTATTACAGGCATTATATTCATATAGGTTTGTGTGTGAGCACTTTGTCACATCCATTGTTCCTAATCTCCTGTGCTTTGTCATTCGGACATGTAATCCTAAGGACATTTATATTTAGGGGATGAAGAGAAATGTGTGCGGCTACTCTCTTGGCACCTTCGTGCAGAGTTGAAAATTCGTTTTGTTTTCACGTGTTAAAGAACAACGTTACCAGTTCCGGGACACTCGGAGGTAAATCTTTGCTCGGTATTGTCGCTGGGAAAGGATCTCAGCAAGATAACGATGCCTGTCGTTTTCAACGAACCGTTGTCCTTTCTACAACGGGTAGCGGAATACATGGAATATGCGAAATTGCTGAAACAAGCTTCGTTGGAGCAGACGCCTATTGGCCGATTACAGGTAAAAATTAAAAGCATGTAAGATAAGATAAGAAATTTATGACAAAAGATTGATTAGGTACATTTTATGTAATGTGTTTTTTTTTTGTATTAGTACGTTGCTGCATTTGCTGTCAGTGCTTTGGCATCTAATTGGGAGCGTCTTGGAAAACCTTTCAATCCTTTGTTAGGGGAGACCTATGAATTGGAGAGGGAAGATTTTAGGTAAAACTTGTGTTTTGTTTGAATAGTTTATGTAGTCAGAGGATTATTTGAGTGTGAGATTTTTTTCTTCATTATTGCGTAGGATAATATGCGAACAAGTCTCTCATCATCCACCTGTATCAGCCTTTCACGCGGATAGCGATGACTTTATCTTCCATGGAAGTATTCATCCGAAGTTAAAATTTTGGGGAAAATCTATCGAAGTTCATCCTAAGGGAATCGTCACTGTAGAACTTCCTAAGTGAGTAGTATTGCGGTTTTTGGTTTTATGACGGCTAGTGATTTGTGATTAATTTTTGAAATTTTTAACACAGGTGGAAAGAGGCCTATACCTGGCAGAATGTTAATTGCATCCTTCATAACGTACTCGTGGGTCAATTATGGATGGAACAATTGGGTGCTTTGGAAATCAAACAATGCGGTGGTGCCAATTTGAAAGCAACACTGTCGTTCAAAAGTGCCGGCTGGAACGGGAAGGATTTACACAGAGTGGAAGGATTCATAACTGATTCAGAGTAATCATATATTTCTACGTAGTAGATGATCTTTACTTTAACTTAAAAGGAGAGTGTCCCCTCTTTCATCTCTGTTTTCACGAACTTTGTCCCAGAAGAATGACTGAAAGTAACAATTACCTTTGGATACTTGTTTTAAAAAATAGGGTCTACAGGAATACCCCTTCATTTTTTTGGTGTGAAACAAGGGGCAAAAAAAACACTAATTATGTAATGTTAGGTTAGAACAATGAACAGCGTTAATTTTTTACAACACGCAACTGCTGTTCATTACCTGTAGACATCATTTACATCTTTTGAAATTACCTTTAGCATATTTCCAAGCAATAGCTACATTCGAGAAGAATTCGGCCATCTAGTGTTTAACTCGCGAAATATGTCCGCCATTAACGCTCATTTAAACTACAAATAGTGATTTCTTTCTGCTTTCAAGTAATTAAAATATTTTGTTGTCTCTACTTGCAGTAAAAGAAAATTAGTCTTTCTATATGGTAAATGGACTGAACGGCTACGTGCGTGTGATCCCAGTCTCTACGAAGAAACCATTGATAGAATCAAACGGGAAGCAAAGAGTCCTCAAGGTAGTCCGGGACACAAAAAGGTTTTGGCGAAACTTCACAGTCTTAAAGTCGGCGCATTCAAACCATCGCACCAGGTAAGATTATTTTGACTTAATTAAATAAGTGGAGTCACTTAAAAAAGTAGCTAATGGCGGGTTAAGGATGATAGTTATAACGGGTGAATTGAAGTGTTCGGCAATTTTCAAGGACGCGATAGACGAGTCATCCGGTAACGATGGAGAGGATGTACCAACTGTTGAAGAAATTGCTGGATCTATTACTCTTTGGGAAGCCGTTTCAAGACCTGCTAATAGCGCTGACGTAAGTCATTGCCCTGAAAGTACAGACATTCAAAATTTATTGTCTTTCGAATGATTTTCCTAAAATCATTAAGTATCATCAAGATGAATAATTGTGTAAAACATAAAATTTGTAGTATTATCAGTTCACAACCTTTGCGATGTCATTGAACGAGATGGAACCAGGAATGGGAAAATCCTTATGCCCAACTGACTCCAGATTGCGACCGGACATAAGAAAATTAGAAATGGGAGATCAAGATGGCGCCGCCACGGAGAAGATTAGACTCGAAGAGAAGCAACGAGAGTCGCGCAAGGCGAGAAAACACAAAAAGGGTCCAGAATGGGTGCCTAGGTATTACTGTGTATATAAATATATATAACCTATATTTAAAACAAAATCTCTATATTAAACTTGGGCAAAGGTAACATTATTATTACGTATTTCTCTACAGGTGGTTTCAAGCCGGTATAAATCCGCACACAGGACAAGAGGATTGGCTTTATCAGGGCAGATATTGGGACCGTAATTATTCTGATGTGGAGGATATATTTTAAAATTAAATAATGGATGCATCATGCACTCCAATCTTATTCAATGATTCCTTTTCGAATCAGCTAATGGAGTTACTCGATATAGGGTAATGTGAGTTTTAGAGTGCAACGATTTAGAAGGCTGTGCACATGTGTCATGTAGGTAAATGATTATAAACATAAAAACACAAGTGTTTGTGGAAACTCTGTATGTAAAGAGTACCTGTAATCGTTTGTATTTTTGGGTGACAATTAACGAGGTTATGATTACAAAGTGAAAATCACCTTTGACACGATACCAATGTCCCTACATGGCAACCTTTTCGTATGGATTTTTGCAAAGTCAATGAACATTTATATACCATATTTAGGTAAATACAAACGTCATACGAGTTACTCCATTCTTGATACATCAATAGACAATGCATTGACCTAGTTCAGTCTGAAATATATATGGATATGGCTGCGATTTCTATTAATATTTTTTTCTTTACAGTTTTATTGCTACTCGCGCAAATGGCAAGACAACATTTTAGTCAATTCCAAGCCCGATAGGAGTCTTAAGGAAATCATTCTTATGCAATTATTGAACATCTTTAATATATGCCTTATCATCGCAAGTTCTTCCAATCTAGGACAAGAATATAACACAGTAACCGCAAGATAAGTGAATGTTTCAAGCATATATTAATAGTCAGCCAAGATAACTTCTTAAAATCACCATAGACATAATACTTTAATAAGCACTAAAAGATATAGAATATTATTAAAAGCCAGTATAGCGACAATGGACTATCGAGAGAACTCAGCATAGACAGGATACTTCATGAAACATAAATTTCTCATTCGATAAACCTTAATGCACAGTAACACCAAAATATCATTTTGAGACTAGCTAAAGATATTATTCAAAACTTGTGCTTCGTAGTGCACAGAAGAAAGAAAAAATAAAAAATATTGGTATATAATATCCTGTCGATAAGTATATATACATATATGTCAAATGTATTTGGGATTTCACGTTATTATCCAAAAATACTAGAAATCCCAGGCCCTAAACACTAGGGATTAACAGGTAGTCAAACGTAATATTAAAAAATAATATACTTTGACCTTATTGCATAGTAGTGTCCACATTTATTCCTATTATAGGAATAATAGAAAAAAATGATACTAAACTCAGAGTTTGATCATGAATAGCGAAATCGTTGCCTATATATATCGTTGAACTTAGAAATTACCTAGAGGTCGATGTCTATATGTAAATTCGCTAGAAAAATGATAGAAATATTCATTCAAAAACAAAAAAAAGAAACAAACGTACCAAAGAATGTCGGATAATTAAAAAATAATTTGCACTATACTCTTGCGTATTAGATTTACTTCGAAAATGTGAAATCGCGAAGCGATAATCATATTGCAAATCTGCAAGACACACGCGTATAACGATGAATTTGTAGTAAGTTTGTGTGTGTGTGTATATATATATATACATACACTGATGTGACGCCGCACTATTATAATGAATACTATTACGTCCTTTTTGTAGAAGGATGTATGTAATTACGTAATGCAGCCTCTGGTTGACATGTGCATTTGTGACATATACCGAGAACATATATTTCTTATGTGGCGATAAATTGTTAGTTTTCTTTTTTTTGCCCTTCGAATTGTCTCCACCACTATTTTTATAAAACCATTGTCATGGGATTAATAAATCCTTTCTCACTTCAGTAGACAGCATACATGTATAGCTTTATCGCAGAGATATATATATATATATGTGTACATGAGTATATATAAATATTAATACCTGTATAACTACTTGCATGAAGTCTCGATCTGATTTAGAAAACTATCAGTAAAACGTGGTAAGGTCTTTTAAAAGCTGTACAGAAGTCATAGCTTTCGAGAGTGTTGCTGTGGATGATCTTTGTGGAGAAGAAAGACTTTTATTTGCCTGAAATTTGCACGTCTTCGTGTGATATGGAACTTGTGTTTGGTGCAATAAACTGTATTACGATTGAAAATAATCAAATTGATATTGAATGTGCCAATATTACTTTCTTAACGACATATTGTATGATTGCGTGTATGAGTTCTGAAATTTATACAAGCTTAGATACTGCAGGTCAATCGATTTAGTTTAGTTTTGAGATTAGTAGATTAATCGAGTCATATCGTAGGGTCTGAATTATCGAACCATGCCTCTGGAATCGAAAACTGATAGTGATTTGAATATTTATTAAAACTGGATTATTAAATTTAAAGCTTTATATTTTCATGTTACTTCGGTTACGAGAAACTTAGCGACGTGCGTCTTTACTTGAGGATAATGTGCAATGCTGCAACGTAAAATATTGTGTAACCGAATTGAAATTAACGAAAATTGGTGTACTTGGAATTTGACGATGAGAAACGTTAATGAAAATATGTATTTGATCATTAAAAAAGGAGGAGAATTGGTCGAATATTGAATATTCGATGGTACAGAGAATTGATGTTGCTGCGACGATTAACGGATGAAACGATTCATAAGTTTCATTGAAAAAAAATATTTTTAAGTTGTATGCATATTATTTGCATACATAGAGCGTCGCTACAAGCAGGCGTAGATAAATATTATTCGCGTATGCAGACTGTAGAGAACTATTGTATTTATCTTGCCTATAGAGAGATCTGTATAACTGTAAATAGATGAGTACAAAAGAAAATAAATGTTATAAAATCGTTCAAATAATTTTTGTTATAAATAATTCGAATAGTTGCTCCCGTCTTCTTCATTCGGTGTGATACGCATGTGTTTTAAACAGGATAAGTTTGACAAATATTCAAATACGATTTACGCGCTTTAAGTAGTGCAAAATTTACTCACGATTCGGCGCTAGTGGTACTCAACTGTGAACTAACATGGCCGCCGATTCGTTTCCCAGGAGATTCAGAAGGCATTGATCTCCGCCCGGCACTGGAGAACACGTCACGTAAGATTGCTTCGAAAGTTTTGTGAAAAGCGTGCGTGAATCAGTTCATTCGTGTTTACGAAAATTGTGTCGTGCTCGTTAAAGGAACTTAAACAAGATTTTTATTAAATAAGAAAAAAAATGAGTAACGTACCAACAGGTAAGAGTCTGCTAACTGGAATCATTATATTCTTGCATGGATTTTACAATCGGGACCTTCCCTAGAAATGTCATTGGATAACTTGTCCGCTTTTCGCTCCTTAATCGTAATTCCCCGCTAGATTACTCGTACCGACCGTTTATTCCGCAGAACAGATTTTTTTTTTTCTTTACAAGTTCGAGGTTGGATAACCTAAAATCCCAAATTCCGATATCTCTTGAAATCATACTTGCTTTCTGCGTCGTTAAGCAGATGTTGATTCGATTAGCGTAATTGTGGATCCCTGGAAACGTACGAGTGCAATTTTGGGTATGAAAATCGTATAGTAACAGTACGACTTGTCGAATTATCCAGAGATTCAAAAGAATTAATGATATTACAAGTACCAAATACTCGTTATCGTTTCTGATCTTTTCGGAGTAACGTCTTTTTTTCATTAAAAGAATCACGAGTAACGCAGTAATTTCTCTGTTGCTAATCGAACATTCCGAATTTCCAACGATGCTTTGTAAGGATGTAATTAATTTTTTGTAAATCCGCAAATCCTTTTGTGTACTACGACTTAACCTCTTTTTACGTGACCGCTGCTCGACCCAACGTGTACGACCTTTGTAAGAGCGTAGCTTTTTATTTTTATTCCTCACGAAACTATAGGTGTTAATTTATGTTGAAACAATTATCAACTATTACTATTGTATTTGTCAAATTCTTATCAACTGCATTTCTACTCTGCTGAACATCTGTTACTCAAGGCAAATATTATGTTTACATATGTAGAAAACGTCGAGTCCTATGTACTTATTAATCACAATTATAATCTATCAATAAGTATGTAAATGATCTAAACCAAATAGATATAATTCATCTAACAAAGATGCTTAGTTATACGTATTTTTAATTCAATCGGAGTAATTGGATAATGCGATATCAAGGAATCCTCATAATAAGACAAAAATTCCTCCAGTAGAATTCACACAGAATTGCTATTAGCGACAATTGACGTTAAAAACAGTCTAGTATGCAAAACCATACAGTTAAATATATACGAATGAAAATCTATATATAATACGTATGTATACCAGAATAATTTTTTTCTTCCCAGCAGTGTCATGCTCCGTACACGCCAGTAGTCAGTAAACAGAACCTAAGCTAGGAAATATTTCAACAATGGATATTCAGTACTGTGTAATATACACGTAAAAGCCAGGCTTATAAATAACTAACAGTAAAATGCGTCATCTTGTTCGTTTCCAGTTCGAGCATCAGAAGTGATTCTTTGTATTTCTGACAAAAGTAAAAAGAGAGATCTTCCTTTTACCAAGATATAAATATTCAAATGAGAGTCCTTGTTATAAAACACTCCATTTAAATACAGTGATCAGCCTGTCGATTTCCGGTAATATAAGGAAACTTAATTCCGTTTCACCATTATTATCGCAGTCCTCGTGTCGCTTGAAATATACTTTCCATCTGTATATCGTCGCTCGACAGTCCAAACGCCATCCGCGCTATTTTCAATGTAAATATTTTCCGCCAGCTTAAAGTCGAGCCTCTAAAACCACACTTTCCTTTGACAGTAATAGAGACGCAAGTGTCTCAGAAAAATCCAGCGATAGCATTAGTTGTTATTGATACAGAAATGAAATGCATCGAGCACCAATATTGCTGATTGTATCGTACGAGGGGATAAAGCTGGTCTAAAGTATACGTGCATCCATTTTCTACTATAATGGAAAACAGGCCTTTGCTGTGTTTCCATTGAATTTTTTACTGGCAATATGTGCGTGGATATAATACAGGCGGGTATAGAATCGGCAGCACCACGTAAAACGAAGCGTCCGGCGTTGCTATAGATATACGCCACATTGTATGACTATAGTTTGACGCGCGGAGTACAATAAACGTATAATAAATTTTGCAGTCTGAATCTATCGCCAACAACGCGCATCAGTCATATAAAAGCCTGACTGTGAAAAAGCCTTTAGTTTACACAATAGAGTATCGTGATTTGAAAGCAACGAATAACGTTTCGATATTGAGTAGGAAGTATTTTTCTTTTTTTTTGTTAATTATTAAAAACACAATAATTCCCTCCCGTCGCTGTCTCTTCTCCTCTACACGTAAACTTTTGATTTTTTTGATTTGTAGTAAAGCGAGCGAAAAATACTAGTCGAAAGTTATTTCCTTCTTCGTAACTCTCCTGATACGTAACGTTTGATTTCGCTGTGGTGATTTCGGGTGAAACGATGGCTGTCACTTTTAACTATATTAGCCGTAGAGTATTTCGTAATTTGAAAAACTCCGGTATCGTTTGACGAGTTATCGGTAAATTAATACTTTGTCTGAAACTAGTCTGTTGTATAATTTGTGATAGAGCAGCGCTTAGAAGCTACCAATTTTATCGTAATCTTCATTAAATTAGATATTTAATCATATTCGTGCGTAATGCTTCTCGATAAGATTTCTTTTCTATTTATTGATGTTTACTATAAAAAATGGATACTGTGATATTATTAGTTGCGGTGACTGCGGTCGGAGCACGGTGACTCATAGACTATCGGAATTCAAATCACGTTTAGACAGAGTGCAGTCGCTTATTATAATTTCCAGGCTGTAGAGCACCAGAATGTTAAAAACTGTAACCGAAACAGAAGAAACTTTTGAATTCGATGTTTGAATTTCTAAAATTGGCCAAGATCGTTCGAGTGGATCGGTGATCATTAATTTATCTGTAACGACAGTCTTGGCTTGTTTTCTCTTTGTTCTTGGATGCCGTGAAAGATCGACTCGACGGACGTTCCTCAAGAAATGCTCAGGGTAATCGGGTTCTCCTTGACTCGAGAATTATTATCCTAGCACCTTCGTGTGCCATCGAGATTGCGGGTACGGCTGTAAGAAATATCGAATGACTTTTTTATTTATTTTTTATTTTTTCACATGGCTGAGAACAAGAACGTCCCAGTTCGTTGCTTCGTATTAACCATGACAAACGTGATGTTGTGTAACGTGAAGTCACGAAGCTGCTTCCTCGTGTAAGACTTTTTTTTTGTGCTGTCCTTACCGTCAGAACGACTGGCATAAAAGCAGTTGTCTACATTGGTAGTGTTTCTCGTGAAATTCTGTAAAATGCGATTACGTGCATGGGCAGTGCGATAAAAGTGTGGCGGGAGGATGTAGATACACAACCAGAAATAATGATCATACGCCGTGGTCATGTTTGAGAGATTTGAGGGATATATGAAGAAGGCGAACATTTTAGAGCAAGTACAAGAAACAAAATCAGTACTCTATAAGTCGCATCAGAAGTGTTGAGGTCATCGAACTTGGTTAACTTGATCTTCATACGTATGGCCCCACTTGAGTAACCGTAGCGTTCATACTTTTTCTTAGAGCCTGGATAATCTACACGCCGATACAACATATACTATACCTTGAAATATGTGTATATATATTTTTTTATTAACTTATAACGGAAGACCAATTTATATTTACCAATCGATAGTTCATGTATAGAGCAATGTCTATATACGGGAAACGAAGTCCCATGTTAATAGCAATAACATCGAAGTAGCAGTTTGCCCGAATCAAATTAAGTTATTAATAACTCGATGACCAACTCGACCTTAATTTCATGAGGAAACACCTATAGTACGAGTGGAGACAGGACAGACGAAAAGATCGCGTGGATGAGGTCCTCCCCCCCATCGTGCCACGACAACAAGAGTCATTGCGAAACTAATGAAAGTATAACAAGTAATGGAGAAAAGTAGTGAGAATCGTTTGAAATCGCACCAGTGACAGAGCGATGCAAATTTTCCATTATCTGGTTGCATAACAGGCTCTTTTTTATCGATCAATGCCGCTGCACCCAAGACGATTTTTTGTCAAGAAGAGAATTTCATCTGTTTTATGTTACTGTTGCTACGTGAACTCTCTGCTGTTCTAGGAATTTTGTTTTAGAGCGAATTAGAGGCATGAAGAATGCCTACTGCTATTACCAGTCGGGAAACGATTGTCTGGTGTGTTCAGGATCAGCTGGTACCACTCGTGGGATCTTACCTGGATGCATGTACATATGCACTATGTGGTCGTATACGTGTTTCATCGTGGATGTATGCCTTTCTTTCGTGAGACTCTACCTCCCTGGGAGACTGGAGAAACCGGTAGATCGGTATAGAGTTTACTGGAAGAACTTTAGTTCAGTGGGGATTGTCTGTGCGGAGGCGCCTTTCTTCTTGCGTTCGCTCTCGTCGGATTCTGATTTCTCAAGTAACTACGTGGCTGAGCGAGACTAGCGCCATCGGTAGTTGAAATCGTGAACTAGCGACAATTTCTGAAACCGCAAGGATCGAGCACCGGCTGTCAAACGCCATCGGCAACGAATGGCGCGTCGATCGCACGTGGTTTAACAATTTGTATTATTAGCTTTGCTGCTGTGTACATTATTGTTCGTTTTAACGTTACAGTGAAGATAGTAACAATTATTACGGTTGTGCTACGGTAATTGAATGAATGGAGAAGTGGGAAAATACGAAAATTCTTTCACTCACACGTGATCCTTGTTCTTTTACACTGAACGTGGCTGTTATGAATTTAGGGACGGTTGATTGCTTTTATTCATATTAAATGACATTTAGCAGTGTTGTTATGAAAGATATCGCTAAAAATCGTCTCCTCTCAATCCTCGTGTTTTACGTAGTTCGTTACTCGGTGAATGTACTCTGATTAACGTCTGTCACGGGTGAACCGTTGTGACACACTTTTAACTAGTTACGTGCCTTCTGTGAAGTGTTTTTGGTCGCTACGAAATATATGTGCGTTCGAGGCGTTTAAAAATTCGATTACGAGTTATCAAGATAGTCTGTGTATGACATTAATAATTTCTGCGTCGAACCGTAATATCCTCACACGATGTGCATTTCTGTCCTTTAGTCGTTCGCAATGAACGTGACTGGTCGTATAAAACGATTGCAATGACCCTGGTGAATTCTTGTCGTTGTTCCTATCGTACCCCAGTTCTCTGACACGTGATTTCGTGAGACCTCGAGGAATCCTTGGAACGTCTTCGTCTCGGAAGATCATGAGAGAGAAGATGAATGGAACGACGGAGAAAAGTGGAACTTGTCCTGAAACGAATAACTGTGAGGAATCCCGTCCTTCGTTCGACGGTAGATTGGCACCATTACAGAAACGGGTTTGCCAGGAACATGGCGAGGACTGTCCCAGCGAGAACGAACACGAGTTTGAATCGTTGGAATACGAGGAGGATGTTTATTATTCGCATCTTGCTGCCACCCCAAGCTTCGACGATATCGACGAGCTAAGCGATAGCGACGAAATTGTTGTGCATTGCTGGAGAGACTCTAATGGCGATATCGAGGAGATCGTTGTGGACGACGCCAATCTTTCCGTCGAGACGGAATTTCTTGAACGATCCGATAACGAGAAACGGAAGAAGAGATCGGTCAGGGTCATCTTTCAGGATTTGTCTAAGCCTTATCTCGCTAGGATCAGCAATAGTCAAAATTATAAGAAATTCCTGGAACTTGTCAAAGGTAAAACAGTTTTTTTCACTCGGAGACCTTTTTTAGTGAATCATTTTAGAACGGAAATTCATAACTGCTAACTGGCACAAATGTTTATATATGGGAAAGTGGTTCTGACGTATCCAGTCTAATGGCTGCTCGTTGATACTTTGTGCAAAAATTAACTTTATGACCGAAAAATATTCTGCTGGAAAATTACCTTTGTTACGATACTATAACCTGAGCTGCTTTAGTTCCCTGGATATCGGAGACTATGCAACATACCGAGTGTCGGGTTTCGGCCATCTTCTTTTTACTTTATTCTATACTGGAGAAAGAGTAAAATCCCTAACTACTCTTTTTTGCACCTGTGGATTCTCGGTTTTATGCGATTTATAGCAATGAGGATTTGCTTGC
This sequence comes from Hartigia nigra, assembly GCA_031001745.1. Lineage (NCBI taxonomy): Eukaryota > Metazoa > Arthropoda > Insecta > Hymenoptera > Cephidae > Hartigia > Hartigia nigra. The sequence goes on from JARPRG010000294.1 coordinate 580,091, forward strand.
GAAACCGTATGTTATTCATGGAAATTACATTCGCTCAATGCATAAGAAAATTATGTTAACCTTTAGTTTCTTGTGAGGAGCGTTGTGACAATTAGTAGTTTAATTTTTTTTTAAATCCAAACAATAATTGGTGCCATTCGCGGTTTTATATACTTTAACTGACGATTTCATTGGAAATATGATATCATAAATTGCAGGTACTTCCAGTTAACGATCGCAAAGTGCAGCTAGACGATTATTGTATATTGTATTTCTTGGAAAGAGAAATTTCGTTTTCGGATAAAGATCATAAATTGGAGGAT
>JARPRG010000294.1:592894-609462 GCA_031001745.1 Hartigia nigra
ATATATATATATATACACTTGTATAAACGTATAGTATATAGGTATATACACTATCCCCTTCGTTACAAGAGCAGAGCTCATCTCACTATCCAAATAAATTAAGTATCATCCAGCATATGTATTTTGATAAATTCGATTAAAACGATCTCTCTCTCTCTCTCTCTCTCTCTCTCAAACACACACACACATACACATTTACTCTCTCTTTCTTTGCTATAATTATATTATGTATTTCTGCCCTGCCAAGCGTCTCCGGATCTTCTTCGACGTCTATCCAGATCCATGGATCCTGACCCCGTTGGTACAGTCGTCCAAGTCGTGCGGCTACGAACGTCACTGACATCGGGATCTCGAGAGACGTCTTAAGGTTAAGGTCGAAGGTTGGTCGAGGATCCGTAGAGTCAACAGCGGATGCAAAGCATTTATCAGGCTTCGATATATATTATCTGGCGTGCAGCAGTAATCCTCTGGCACGCTCCTTGAAGGAGACCGGAAGAGACAGCAGCATCTTTCAGATGCATCGTCCCAGTGAGGTCAAGGTAAAGCTACGCTCGGATCTTTACGTCGACGCTTTTTACTAAACCGTTATTAAAAAATGCCGTCGTTATTAATAAAAAAAATATCCCGAACTCTTAGATCTCCTTATGCTAATCCTAATTCGACGAGACCATCTTCGAGAGAGTCTGTTTTGGATATCACACGGATGGCGCTCACCTATCCTCTCAATGTACTAAAGAATACGTAACTTAAGGTCAGGCTTACGTAAGAGAGCAGGAGGAAGAAGAAGAAGAAAAAGAAGTATCGTTGATACGGTAAGAGTCTGGCAAAACTAGCTAGAGGGATTGCAGCTTGGATCCGGATTGACGTGAGTCTGATTTCTAGTACTCGACGAATCCGTCGAGGGATTCGAATTGGTGGCGCCACTCGCGTTGCTGTTACTCGAGGAGCTACTTGCGCTGCCAATGCTGGGCTTTTGCGCCACGTGCGTCTGATAATGCTTCGCCAGGTGTGCCTTCTGTCGAAAACTCTTACCGCACAAGGAACAAGCAAAAGGTTTCTCGCCCGTGTGAGTTCTTATGTGAACATTGACGCTGTACTTGTCCTTGAAACCCTTGCTGCAGATGCTGCAGTAATGCAGAGATCTCTCCTTGCGCTGAACGCTACCCGGTGAGCCGCCTCCGCTTCCTGATTGCTGCTGCCCACCGCTGCCACCACTACCACCTCCACCACCGCTGGAACTGCTGTTACCGCCACTGGAGTTGTTTCCGTTTCTATTCGTTCTGCGACAATACTTCTTCGCCGGTTTTGACGTCCCGGTTGTCGCCGATACTCTCCCCGAGGAAATCTGCATTTGACTCGACGACTGCTCAGCCTCTGCATGCGGTGCACTTTGCTGCATGACTTCCTGCTGAGCCGCGGTCACGACTGTCACTGCACTAACCTGACTGAGATCCGCCGGTAGGGTGATCGTACCTAGACTTCCACTTGCTGGGTCCAGGGTGTACATAACTGTTGTCGTGGCTGATACGTTACAAACGGGTTCAAGATTACAGTAAGATTCTACTACCTCGTTTGCGATACTTTTTAACTTCTCGTAATCACCAGGACGATAGGTCGTCGCATCCAGTTGGGAAAGTAAAAGATCCTCATCGGTGCAGGGATGCATGGATTCGTCTTGTTGATGATCCATCATTTGTAAAGTGTTAGGATTAGAGTTAGTACTCTGCATTGACATGGTTGGGGCTTGGGACGAGGAGGACGACACGACCTGTGTAGGTCCTGAGTAAAGTTTACCCTGAAGAGCACTTCGCAGTAGACTCTCGGCAGAGTCACCAGCCGCCACAGTGGCTTCCTGCAGATGATTCTGGTCAGAGAGTTTCCAGTCGTTATTGTTGTCCCCTGTAGTAGCCGATGATGCCCTCCCACAGATTTCCTTACTCTCCACGAAGCCGCTGTCCTCGGTTGAGTACTGGGACGACGGTACTGGCATCGCGTGAAACCTTTCTGTTCTCGAACCCTCTGTACTCTGGTCGTGTTCGTGCTCGCCTGTGGGTTCCAGGCTTAGTATCGCATCCAGGTCTAAGTTAGGTCTTAGAGTCCAGGAATCTGTTGACGGCGCTGCTGGACTCTTACAACAGTCCAGAGCGTCCATCGAATTCGCTTCGTTGTTCAATACGGTAAGAGTGTAAATAGCTCCATCTGTATTTTGTCTATCATTAGCAGTGCATCCTCGCGATACAGGATCATTTTGTACGACAGAGTCCCCATGAGGATGACTCTGGGTATTAGTATGTGCTGACCAGCAGTACTTGTTAAGATCCTCCAGGAGTATATTGCAGGTCTGCTCCTTGCTCTCGTCTCCCCAGTAATCGCAATCAGACTGGTCCATGGTGACATCGGTATTCTGAACATTACAGATATGATTACGATGATGATGATGGGATAACGAGCCGGTTATAGTAGAAACAGGTGGCAAAGCGGTAAGGGTATTATTATTTCTTTCCTTAATAAAGGAAGAGTGAAGATTCCGCGTTTCATGATCCACGTGATGAGTGTCTTGTAGAAAACTAACTCCAATACTCCTGCAGGATCCTCTGTGAAGGAAGCCCTCCTCATCAGACACCCCATCGGTCGAGGCACAGTGGGGCGGTGGCGACACGACGAAATCGAAGAAATCAGTCTTTGCGAGTTCCTCATTGGGACCACCTGGTGCAAATGCTTCAGTGAGATCCATCCTGCTGAAGAGTATCGACCTTGCTGGATCCTGCTACCTGCGCAGGTTATCCACCTAATGATCGGATCTTGGCAGAATCCTTCCAAAGGATCACTTGCACTTCCAAGGTAGTCTTCTTCTTGTACTTCTTCAGAAACAGGTATCCCTCCGCCCGTCTGACCACCGCATCCTTGTCCCGGCAGGCAGTCTGCAAGAGGATGGATCCAATGGTTACAACAGATGAAGAAGAGAAAAAAAAAAGAGAAAGATCAGGGCAATTTACTTAAGGCACATGCAGTAGGACATCGAAAAATCTAACTACAATCGAGCTAACGCTCAAAGACTAAATGATCTAAGCTTTCGTATACGTAATAAAGAATACAACTATTGCGTGTGTCGTGCTCCATATTTTATGCACGTTGCGCAGAGCACCGTTCTGCTCGTAGAATAGGATTGGTTAGGATCGGTACCAGCCAGCCACTAGGCCGAAGACCAGCTCTCGGCATACTCCAGGCGTGGGAACGCACCGTGCCCGCGTATAAATTTACTATAGCCAAGCTGAAGCCAGCAACCAGCAGCAACAGCGGCGACCAGGCAGTATGTAGAGGAGACACAGAGAGGTAAGTGCAAGTTGCGCAATTTCTTCCAAGCAATCCTATAACGCACTGTACTAAATTAATCCTACTACAGTGTCAGATGTGTATATATATATATATATATATATATATATATATATATACATATACACGTGCGTCAGTTAAATGCCAGTCGGTAACAACGATCAGTCTCACCAGTGTTCTACCCGGATGTCCGAGCACTGCATCCGCCTTGATTTAAACCTGATGAATAAACGACGGCGCTTTAAGTCGCTTCCTTTGATATTCGCTTACGTGAATATCAGCCTGCAAGCCAGCCGATATGTGCAAATATCGGCAATCTTAAAAGGTGAACCCGGATGTCGCTCAAGAAATTTCACAATGGGAACGAGTTAATCGGGTACCACCTATATCGCTCAGAAATCTCAATGGAGCATCGACTGATGTCGATGATTCAAGTAAAACCACAAAACTGCATATCTCCAAATGGAAAGTCATTGTATGTTGTTTTCAGATATTTTTCAGAAGAGACTATAAAAAGGATTAAAAAAGTAACTGTGCCGAATGGAAGACCACAGAGGTTCAACCGAAGTCATGAATTCAGTTCGAAGGGGGATTAATGGGAATGATGAAAAAGAAAAAAATTGTAAAATGAGGCCAATCATGCGAAAAGTTTGAGAAACACTGAAGTGCCAAACCGAGATCCAATAAAGCCAAATATCTCGAGAGGAGTTAATCATCGAAAAGTATCTTCCAGGTTGACCTGTATATGCACTATATATGCATATATATACACATAGACAGTATATGTATATAGACAGTCTTGTGTACACAAAAAACACTTGACCAGAAATCGGTAAAACTTTATGGTCGGCTTTATATGCGGTAATAACACGTTGTATGGTCGGTTTATCGCTTCATTTGCTCAATAATTTGACCAAGGTGCTCCCCCTATCCTATATCTTCTCTCTCTCTCTTTCTCCCTCTTCTTTTCTTCATTTCGCTTTGCTCCTCCATCGTTTCCATAACGATACGCTCTATACCGCTCTCTCGCTACTCCATAAGCATTCTATTGTAAGTGGCATTTTTATCTCGTTATCCTTCCTGCTTAGACTCTTGGGATCATCTGATCCCGTACAAAGTGAGACCTTGGGGATACAAGTAGCACTTCTTGCTGGCGCTGCAGTCAAGGTGCATTAAGAGAGGGGAAAAAAAGTCATCCGATGGAGCAGAGCGGCAAGGTTTCAATTCTTCGCATTAAACGTGGAATTGACTTCAAACCGCAAACGTTATTCACAAGAAGATACTGAACGGAACGCGAAGTCGAACGATTGAAAATTGCAGCCCGCTTAACTTGTTTCTTGTCTTTAAGGCGAACAGAGTCTAAATATATATATATATATGATTTATGATTATTAAGAAAAAATTAGAAAAGGGTTCTTAAATCATCTTTACTATACTTGAAGATAGTTACTGCCGTGACTTTGATCCTTTAGGACTTTCTCTTTCATCCAACAGGATCAGCCAATACGAATCTGCTTAAAAACGTTCTCGTACGTGGTCCAGTGCCACGACCTTGATTCATTGAAATCAATAGATACTTTCTCCAATCGATAAATTATCTATTACAATGGGTGATACAGTCGAATAGGAGCAGGCGATATGTGGTGACTTAACCTAACTCTAACCGACGACATCGGCCAGATAATCGCCAGCAATCTTATTCCGTTTCTTGTCACTGCGAAAACAATCTGCAACGGTCAATTGCGAGCTTTCTCCGTTCGGCTGGCGGCGATTAAGACATCATTTGGACGTGATTAAAGTGTAATTAAAAAATTACAAAATCGCAGAGTAATTGAAGCATAGACCCCGTAACCTACTTTATAGACAATTGGTCATCTGGTAATCGCAATTACTTGCATTCGAAGAAACTGATTGCGAGACATGCGACTATGCGGTGAAATTCTTATTTACTTTCCTTTGGTTGTTCTTTCTTGTTCCATTCTCAATTTTATTCTTACTACTGCTTCACTCTCGTCCATCGAAGGAAAATTATATTATCCATAGCTCCCGTCAATGTTTATGGCATATTCATCACGTTAGAACATAAAAATGTTCTGTATATTTGTTGTATGCCTGCAAGGCAGAATCATTCCTTATGGCATCTGTATGTATAGATATATTTGTGTGACATATCGTATATTGGTATAACTGTATTATCTACTGTAGCATTATAAATTTTCAAACTTCCCGCTATTTATGCACGAACATTGAACTATACGGAGAAGCTTGATTTCATACGTAGATCATGAACTCATCGCGATCTACAATGTCCTGGCCGTTCTCTAGATGGTCAAATGTATTGGGTTGGAAAAAATTCCAAGGACGTGTCTACGTGACACTTTAAGGCTACGGGTACCGTTCCACGGCAAACAATAAACAGTAGACTTTTATAAAATATAGTCTCGAAGGCTACACCTACGCGAATGTAGTACTACACTGGATTCTAGATAAGCTGGCTAGTCTTGATAACAATGTAATACGTATTGTGAGACGAAGGAAACGGATACTCGGCCCAATTCCTTCGAGTTACATGCGTGTAGAGCAGCAGCAGCAGCAAGAGCCAAGAGCAGCGCCGCCGGCGGCGCGCAGTAGCACTTAAAGCCGCCACGCTACACTTATGAAATTGTTGGTAATGCGAACGGAAAGAATAGCAGGAAGACAGCCAAGAGAAAGAGAAAGAGAGAGAGAGAGAAAAATTAAAGCAAAGAGGCAAAAAGACAGCAGTAAAGCATCGGTAAAGGATATCCTTAATGAATGCCGTAAATATTTTCTTTTCCTCGTCAGGCGAAGCCATCGACTCTGTTAACTCAAAAAGAATAATATTTCCCACTGGATATAATTTCACCAAAAAAAAAAAAAACAAAGAAAAACTATGATTCTTGCTAAAACAGAGCTTGGGGCATTTTCTGACAGTGGAACTTCATGCGCCACTTAGCGAACGTCCAGCAGAACTTTTGCTACTTTTAATAATGGCGTCTCCGCCACTCGTATTTGTCCATTATAACTGGCACGACGGGCACCCCATTAGGGACAAAGAAATTCTACGAATAATTGACGTTGGGAATAATAGACAATTGAAAACTTACCGCGAAATCGTAAAAGTCTTTTCTACCATTACCTACTCATTTTTCTTTTAATACCGATAGATAACGCTTGCTTTACCAATTGAGTCTATAGAATTTTTATACCCCGTGGACGAGCCATCTTGGATTTTTCTCGTCCGATCGTTTCGCACCATGAAGAAATTGTCGGACGCTGACATCGTGTACTTTGGTTTCCTGTACGAATATGGAGATACGAGCGGATGAAATATACATAAGAGAGCTCGCGAGTTCTGAGTACATATATATGTACAAGAATATACGTAAGTATATTATGTACAAGGTATATAAGGTATACAGAATATCCTTTGATATAGCTAGTATACCATTGAACGTTCAAATGGATATGCATATGACTATGTTTATATCTATATATTGTACATAGATGCACTGTACATACATACCAAGAACCAACCCCAGGAACAAAGTATTATGCAATTACCTATGGCAATCTGGTGCAGCGGCAAGTGGATCTACCTTTTGCTTGTACGATGGTATATAATATACATGTATATAATCTATCCTATCCACTGACTCCGATCTCTTTCTCTCTCTCTCTACAAGGAATATTGACTTTATATATTTACAAGGAACCTGTATTTATTGCAGGTTCTCTTCCATGCCGACCGGGACCAGATAGACATATGCATGCATGTAAGTGCCTAGTGCAATATATATATATATATATATTGTAATGAAGCAATAAAAAACGTAGCACGCTGGAAGAACTATTTGTTACAATTTTATTATATATTTATATACTTGTCATTGCATAAGCGAATTATATATTCTAATATTTTTGTACATGTGTGACACCTTTTTAAATGCGTTTATCACGGACGGTTAACGATAAGAATGTGTTAGTTGTGTTTAAATGAAAAAATGGAGCACGTCTATCCATGGATGAAATGTCGAGTTTCCTGGTTGTGTTCTTAATAAAAATAATGATGGCCGCGCACGGATATTCCCTACGGCAGAAAACGACGACGGGATCGACGCGGACTCCGTATAACTTTCTCGGACTTTGACAATATCTTGGGAGAGAAGAGAGAGTAGCGCGGGAATTGAAGTCGGAATTGAAATGCTCGATAAAAGGAGGGTATCGCCCCGACCGGGCGTAATTGCGGGGATTTCGACGTCGGCGTCCAATTAGGAATTGCGCGGTTTTGTGTTTCTTTCATTCCACGTTGTTCGTACGGCTTCACGCAGTTACGGTATATAAAACGTTGGCCATATAATATACAGAGAATATATATATATACATATACATACATATATAAGCATCGGTTTCTGAATAAAATAACTCTCGCCATGGAATTTTGCAGTTATTAATACTATTTACTGTAGCGACGTGTTACGTGCGCAGGTTGGCAATAATAGTGGATGGGAGACGCGTGCACGCTCGAGAGTCCAGAGCGATTAGGTAGGAACGTAGGATTTCAGTGTTTGTTGGCCTAGAAAAGCAGCAACTAAGCTCGGACCGCGTTATAGAAGCCTAATTGCTAATTAGTAATTAGTAGATAGTCGACACTACGGACAGGCTTGCTACTGCAACGAGCAACCTACATATTGCGAAGCGAGACGAATCCCTAAAACCAAAAAAAAAAAAACGTAATAGAAGAAAATTAATTGTAAGTATTCGTATAAACAACTGTCGTCATTTTAATATCGTTTCAGATAAGAGTCCACGAGGTCCCGTTATGAATTCAAATGTCAATCCATTTTGCGTCCGATGCTGGATGACTTTTCTGAAAGGAGGAAAGGCTATGGATGAATCGGTGAAGAAAAAAGGAAGAAAGAAAAAAAAATAGAAATAAAGACGTTAAGTAAACGCAGGGAGAGATGCAGCGCGCATTTAAAGTTACCCCCGACATCCGTTCCTCTCCACGGATTTACCATGAAGAATTCGTGTCTTGTCCGCGGCATACGAAATGTTCTGCAGCAGTTAACTAGCGTCGTCCATCTTGGGATACGTGCAAGCATGCAATGTCTCCTGGTGCGCTTTTCAGTTATTTTACCAGCAGCTACGTAGCACTGTAAATATCATCAGGTATTTATTTGTCGCAGCTTTGTCTATATCTAAAAGCGAATCATGTGTATTTGCCATTTAAAGGATCTTCCTTGTCTGGCAACTTTACGACGAATACGCCAACCTAACCTAAACATCGACGTATCATGCGCGTCCAGTTACTTCCGACTTAACGAAGAGTTTCCATTTGACTGTACAGTACTTGGATACGTAACCGAAAAATTGTCCACGGTACAGCACAGGGCCGTTGACGTGCATTAAAAACGCATTAAGGCCGCGTTGACTTAACGTGACTTTTCTGTAGAAATAGTTGGCTTCCTTTTTTTTTTCTACTTTTACCTGTCTCACTCTCTATCTATCTATCTATATATATATATATATATATATACATAATATTTCTCATACAGTTGGTACTGCTAGAAGTATACACCGATCCACGCAGCATCTTAAACCATGCAGATTCCCAAATCGCCGAAGCAAATTGCTAAATAAGTATCCTGAGTACTCAGTACCGTATTGAGGCGCAGCCATAGCTGCCACCGTCGATGATCATCAATCAAGGAACGTAAGAGTGCAAGAATATGGAGTCAGCGAAGGTTGGTACGCGTTGAAGGAATTCAGTAAAAAGTATCTTAAAATCCATGAGACTAAAGTCACAAATGATTTAGCAGTAACGCAAGGACGACATGTCAATTCGCAAGAGTCTGGCAGAGAAAGAGAAAGAAGAAAGAAAAAAAAGAAACGCAGACAAAAGACGCAGCGCCGGAAGTGTCGAGTAACTTTGACAAGTGAACCGAGAGATTGAACGTGGACGTAAAGTGAAGAAGAAAAAAGTAGTTGGTCTTCCTGTACCACCCGGTACATATATATATCCCGCCGATACCTTAGTGTAAGACATAACCTATTCATGGTATATACTATATCCAAGTACACTACAGCTATATATATCTATATATTATTCAAGTACGCAAGCTAGTAGGTATTAATGATGTAAGAGTTCCGTGTTCCCTGGCGCGTACTTTGCTATAGGAAAAGACATAGGATCTAGATGTCTATCTACAGCGTGGTACAAGTCGATCGGTAGATCCCATAAATCTATAGTGTCTGCCCAAGCCTGACGTCCTTGTGGCTTTAGCCACTCTGTACGGAGTTTACTTGCCCCTACTGACAGACTTATTCACGCTGTATACCCTGACACTGCGTTTGACTATAGTACAATATTATATAGTATACTATATTGTATGGATATAGTATATGGAATATGGTATACTGTGTGTTACCGTCGCTCGTAACGCTGCATCCGTTTCTGACGTGCATATCGTTACGGGATCGTGCGATACGTGAAATCCATATGGTAAATATGCATTGGATTAATAGCGATACGCATGGCACGTTCCTTGGTTCTGGTATAAAATCTCTAGGAGAAAAAAAAAAATGACTACATAACGGAAGTTTATGGGTATTCGTTATGGGCCTGAGATTATAGTAGAGAAAAGAATTACTAGTGAATAATGGATTAGCGATCGTAGCCCGAGGGTTTAATAATTAATGGTACGGAGATCGGCTTGTTATCATCTTTTGCTACTGTTATTAATGCCTGGCTGGGATAGTAGAATATTTATATGTAATAGAAAAAGTGATGGAGCACCTGTAGCCTGGTAATTTCTTTAATAAGAGGTAACTTGGTCGTAGCGGCATTTTGTTTTTAAGGGGAGTTAAAACTCACGCCCCGTTATGCTCTGGTCATTGCGAAACGCGTTATTGCCTCGGGGGATATCTGGCGTTTTCTTTGAGGATTTTAATTTATCTCTTTTCTCGCGTTCCTTAAGATTCCTTCTTTTTTTTTCCCCCTTTATTTAATACGGCCATCTCGGCGACACGTGCTTCGGAGTCGACTTCGTATTCGATATATAGGTACAGATATAGTCGACGGTTGTTGGAAACATTGTTGACAACAATGCTGTTCGGTACGTGACGAACGCACTTTTCGTGCTAATCATAAATAACAGGACAGAATGGCGGCTCACGGCGCCTAAAGCTATTTCGTTATAATTCTGTGAGTCAGGCATATTTTAAATGTCCTTACTTATTGTTTCATGGGAAATTGGAACGTTGAAATTTTTAACGGACGATACAAAACAATGTGTATCGGCTTGAGGTGGCCACCCATGCTGTTTATATAGCCGAGCAATTAAAATATTCTATACCACGTAAACCCTTAGTACAGTTGCTAACTTAAGTAACAGTTTAAATGCGAATGACGTGGCAGCTGGTTAGCATTTGATTCGTTAAACAAAAATCGGTCAGACTTTCCATGGGTCCATTTTTGTGATAAAAATATTGCATACGCGATGCCAGAATCGTCAAGGTACTGGAATATCTTGTTGATATACAAAACGTCGAATTTTGTGCTGTGAAAATGAGGCTTAAGGTGTTAAAAAAAAAGTTGTAGAATATAATTAACATTCAGGGAGATATTAAGGCAACAGTTGCGCAACGGTGTGGTCTAGGCAAATTTGCAATTAAGTTGCCGCGATTCTTTGCGATTTTAATTACTACGTAACAATTGCCGTCGACCTTCATGAATAATACGAATATACAATTAGCATCGGTATCTCTATGCGCGGAATAAATAATACAAGTGATTTATATCCTATTCTGGTCTAAAGTGACTATACTTTGTATGCTAAATTTCGTACCTATTGACGAGTAATAATCGTACAATTCGTTCTCGCAATCAGTACGGTTCCGTAATTCATTTTCTCGTTATCCTCAATTTACAAGTAAATAGGTGCATTCCGTTTCACCTGACTTCGTAGCACGTCAGTGACGTCGCGTAGGCAGGTAAGGTAATTATATCTATATCTATATCTATATATATATATATATATATATATACATAAACTCAGGATGTCTATCCCGTTTTCTCTATTTAACCGGCATTAATTACGATAATGATAAAATACATCGGCGAGCCTTTCCGCGTGCCTACTTTTCCACCAAGTATCGAGATACTCGGGTACTGATTAACCCTGTCAAGTATACTAATACTTGTTTCATACTGGTCCGTAGCTGCGTTTCAGCGATAAATGTTACCCAGCCATCTCCGCCTATGTTCGCCATCAACGTTTATAATTTTTAATAACAATTCTTTCGCATGAATTATCATCTCAAGTAATGCCCATACGCCGATACCTCTCGTGGAAGCAGAATCGAACCATCGTCCAGTTAATTTCACTCTGCTACGATTCTCTGCTGTTTTATTATTTCATCCAAGTACAATTTAATCCGCCAATCATTTTGCTTGTTCATTCCGATGATTTCTCATGGCACTTTTATTTTCGTATAAAATTTGTTTCCATTAAAATCCACACGCCAGCAGTGCGCCACGTGAAAACTGAATTGTACGTCGTCCAGTTGTAATTTCATTCTAATAGAATTCACAGTCGTTTTATTGTTTCAATCCGAGTATACCAATCCAATCCGCCAATCCGTTATAGGCAGCCATTTAGACGAGCACGCACGACACGACTTTGTTCAGGCATTCATGAAAATAAAAGTGTACGGCAACGTGAAAGTTTTGCTCGAACTAACGGTATTTACATGACAAGGCGACGACGTCGTAGACGCCTTGTACCTTTAATAGCTACGTCAATGAGTTCTTCGTTTCGTACTTATAAACAGAAATACATATTGACGTAGTACAACACGATTTGTCCGACGTACAAGAAAAATGTCTAACATCCAAGCGCAATTTGTTTAGTCTTCGTTGTGGATGAGCTGCGGGTAGCAGCTAACGGCTACAAGATCAAGTAAACATTAATCCGGCGTGCCTCTAGATGGCGATAGGTTAGAAAAATTTTCCCGTGGTACCAATGGACATGGTCTGATGAACCGACGGTAACGTCGTTTTGGTGAAAACGCGCACAACACGCCATATCGATTATCCATAGCAACTCGTTGACTTAATATAAAAAATAGAACATTCTATGGAATTAACATTAATTAATACGATTAGATTAAATTATATCCAATGTCTACATCGATCTTGTCTTGTTGAATTTTTTCTAAGTCACTTCGACAGATGCATTAATTAGACACTCGAATAGATTATCAGTGAAAATAGGAACGCGCCGCCTTTCTTCGATTTTGCAAAGACGCAATAAATCGATCGTACCTTCTCTCTCTCGTCATCTATATAAAGCAGAGATTGAATTTATCGACGATACTAATTCATTGATTACTCTAGTTTAACGTCGGATCCTATAGAACGTCTCGTTTCTTTAGATTCTTCAGAAGACAAGTACGGGACTTTCAATAGAATCTTGACTACGGTCTCGTTACGCCTATCGTGTATTATCCATATTGAGCATCCATCAAGTGCTAACTGTGATTGTTAAAGAATTAGTCGATATCCAATGGAGTCAATACATAACGGATTAAAGGAACGCTTCATGATGATCGCTCTAGTTTCTAAACTGACGTATACTGACTGCCTTCGATACTCGGCTGCCTACGCAAAAGAACCGATCTCATTTCGTTACGATTCTACGTGTTCTGTTTGGATAGATTCTAATGTTATTATTATTCATACTAATACACGTTACGCGTACTATACACGTTACATTAGGTTTTTTTTCTCGATCTGAAGCCAACTTCAGGTATATATACAATACACACACCAAGACCGTTTATGGGACAATCCATATTGCCATAAGATACCGTAAAGGCGTGAAGTTGCTGCTTAACAGGAAATTCTCTGATATTACATATACATAACTGTTACTATTTATTCCAATGAAATATTTAAGAGCATGCAAGAAAAATATTATTTGGAACAGACAGAAAGATTGGGAACCGTTTATGGGATCATCCAGTGAAATCATTGCCAAGCAGGTAGTCATTGTAAAATGGCGGAACTTCCCTCGAGCACTAAGTTCGTCGACTCGTTAAGAAGCCGCGCGGTCACTCTCTGTTTTGCAACTCTTCGCGAAAAGGATTCTGATTGGCCCCGTAACTATCCTAGCGGGTATTTCGTCAATTCTCGATTCGATTTCAGCAGTGGCGTGATTTCATTGAGGTAAAATTAATGATTTCACCTTGTATCTTTCATGATAACTGGTTGAGGTCCGTGCTCGATGATATTCCCAGTGCAATTACGACATTAGTGATTTTATTTAATTTATCTATCTATCTCTCTCTCCCTTACCCCTTACACCTCTCTATTACCCTTCAGTAGACGGCATTAAATATTATCGATTCAGCAACGTCTGGCAAATGCTGCCTTACTGGCTGCAAGTGCAATTCTGCTGGCTTGCAAAGCCATAGAAAATGTATCGCGTGGATTCCTAAACGATCCGTGGAAATTTCCAGTTTCGCCAGTCGTGCGAGACCGTAACGGACTTGTATACGAATAGTCACGGAGCACGATTTGAAATGCAACAAGGAATTGTCGACGTAAGGTACGCTTGACTTTTGGTATTTTTTTGTTGTTCTCAAGAATCTTGGCTTCTTACGATCACCTAGAGAACTTAATGGCTCCTGGTGGTCCCTGGATGAAGATGAGTACGTCGTGCTGCGCAGAAGGATAGTGACCTAGATAAATAATGGCTGGCTGTCAGAAGAGAACAGAATTCGATCGATCTGCCATACGAAGCAGAACTGTTAAGAAATGTGATACGTGGGTAGATGACAAGATACGATACGATAACGTTCGATTGACGGTGAGGTAAAAAATGAATGTTGCACAATAAAAAAAGAAAACAGTGAATATATAAAGCAAAGTAAAAAAAAAAGGTGGTCGAGGATACGATAATGGAAGAATTTTTTTTTTCTTTCATGTGCCATATACGTGCCGGATGAATCCACCTTGCATCTTGGCGTGAGTTAAAAGTAGAAAGTAATACAAAAAAATCGTGTCCTAATATCCTCCCATGTACGAATGTCTCGCGGTCGATCGTACAGGTAAGCAAAACTTTATTGCCAGTGCATCATAATGGTCGCTCGTTAACACGCGACTGTTAATCACTCACGGTATCCTTACGCTTCATGAAAATCGACACGAGCGATGATTAAGATTTTATTTTGGGATTATATCGCGCACAAAAGTCGGACACCTAAAGGTGAAATCGTTGAACACGAAAGATTCTAACGGCGTTAATTCCCCAAGCTGAACTATGCACGAGTCTACCGCTTACCAAAGAGATTTGACAATTAGACATCAAGGTTGATTGTCGCTCAATGAAAACAGTACAATAAAGCTTACACGTAGCACGCTCACGTGTCCCACTATCGGACAAAGCCGTTTTTTCTTTGAAAAATCATCATAAACGCTCCTGCACGTAATACCACGATAAAAGGATATCCCACTCGTGATCTATCATGCCTTTAGGTTATTTTCCAAGTACCCGACGCCCAGCGTTTTTTAATACGACCGATAAAACTTTAAGACTAAAACAACTTAAAAGAAAAAAATCTTTCCCCGTAGATCAATACTATATATAGAAAATAATTTTAAGTGTTAATTGTCCCAGGACTCTAAACCGAAGATCCGTATATCTGTATATGGGATATCAGGAAATAGGTACGATTGATTCTTCTGGCTTTGTTCCCAATGATCTCTTTGCTTCCGCGAGAACCCAAGGTAGTTTGGTTGGTGGGTAGGTAGCTGCTTGTAGGATCAGGCGCAACTTTGAAGATTCCAATTAATTTAATTGACCGTAGTCACGGCGGTCGGACACATACGGGGCAAGGCAGATTATCAGCGAGCAATTGAATGCGGGCTCGATGCAACCAAGGGATAACGTGTCAGGTACATGCATACCTACGTATCTATATAGCTGCATAGCCTATTTACTAGATAACTGACAGAAACGAAACGATAGCAGCGGTTCCAGTGTTGCGCAAACCAGCAGTCCGCCTACATAGCCTGAAGCTGTCATGACTCTCATAGCTACATAAGCATTATATGCCTAACCAGTGCCCTGTACTAACTTGCACATATATATATATATATATATATAAAAATATACAAAGACAGCGTACCAACCCGGCCATTACATATATACAATTTTATATTTATATATATAGTTACGTATACCTATATATATACACACATAAAACTCGTAAGACCCTCCTAGGAATGACTTTACCAGATATAAAGGCGGGCTGTTAAGTTATAGAGAATAGGTTGGTACCCATTCTACGAAACTGGCGCGGTGATTTAATCATTATCGGCAATCTTGTTGCTGGCAAAAAAAATCTAGGTCAACTACACTTCCAGTTCACTTTTTAAGCCAACGCGAGTCAACGCGTGTACAGAAGGGTTGCGTCTGTACGATATGAGCCTTGTATGATTTATTTTGAAAATATAATTTTTAGCATCGGTATCCGTGCGTATGTGCAAGTCAGTCTCTCCCACGAGACTCTTTTGCAATATTTAATGTAATGGATTTTACTTTTTTTTTTTCATATTGTCTTTTATTCACTCAGTCGGTATCTACCCTGCGCAAAGTATACAATTCGTATTTCCCGCCACTGGCGTTCAGCATTTTTTATATGAATCGAAGCGCGACGCTCGATCCAATAGCGATATGAGAATTTAAGAATGTTTTTCGTCCAGTTACATTTCCAAATGGCAGATAAGGACACGGCGATTATGCGATTAGAAACGAGACTTTACTCACGTGGTAGCGATATACCTATATATAAATATATTCGGGTCTACGCTTTATTTCTAATGCGTACGCTAATCTCCTGTCTTTACTATAGATAATTATCTTGTCCTCTTTCGTAACGGCATTAAAAAAAAAAAAATCACTAAGCTTCGCAATACAGATCCAGATATGTTCACGTAGCGCCATTGCGACCATCGAAATCTTACCAATTACTATCTTGAACCCTTTCATACAGTACGAATCTATACGTTCGTGTTTCCCATCTCGCACCTCGAGCACTAAACCAGGCGTTAAAGTCTCCGTCTTTGATGTCAGATGCCTTTACACTCGTTCGTGTCTCTAGGCTACCGTTGAACGCTATATATTCGGTCTGCATATATATGTATATAT
>JARPRG010000294.1:616222-709493 GCA_031001745.1 Hartigia nigra
TGGAAGAAAATTGATATGAACATTCAGAGACAATAATAATGGTATAATAAAAAAAAGATCTATAATCGATTCTCGATTCGTCGAGAATAATCGATAATAATGCTCCCCGGCATATCGCATTTCGTATTCAACCGCAATTATGCAATCGCCATGAAATCGTGCTTCGGTCCCATCCAAGAATAGTTCGCACTAAGTCAAACCGAGTCACAGTTTATTTACAACCGTCGAGTTCAAAAAATGTTCAATGCGAGTCATGATAAGAACTTGCACAGGAATGTCATCCGTCTAGAATTAATCGATCGCGATAACAGTACTGTGAGAAAAATGAAGAAAAAAAAAGAAGGGAAAGATAGTATATACCTATATACAGACAAAACATTAATTTCCCTGTACAATAATTCATACACTGAAAATGCACTTTGAATACGGGACGATTCATTATTCCTTTCGTGTTATAAAAGCATCAACGTTCACCTGAACGCACTTGTACGTCGCCACTGTGTAAACATGCGTACAGGAGTTCCGGTTCCTGGGAGAGGGGTATACCGTAGCCACCAAATGCTACGCTCCTGGCGATGATCCCACGTGAGGACTACGAGTCAGAGTCGATAATTGGTCCCGGTAGCAAAGCACAGATTCAACGCGTTACAAGTCTCTAATTAAAATAGCGTACACGAAGCCCTCGACGAGTAAAAGACCCGAAAAAGCGTTAGTGATAAAAAAAACAAAATATTCCAAAAATTCATGTCACCCCGATAAAAATTTCAGTTATAGCAAAAGAGACGTAAGCTCCAGGAAAAAAAAAAAGAAAGAACGTATACGGTTATCAGGGCGCTTGGTTTTAATTGAAAATTGCAACTAAGAGGATACTGGAGTCGCGCGTAACCATGTAAATAGATAACGCACGATAAAGTAAAGTAAAGATACGCAAAAGAATAGTCAGGTGATAATAACAAACCTTTGAGAAACAGGAAGATAAAGTCGGACGACTACAGAGGATGCTAACTGGTTGAATTTTCGTAGTCGTGGATAAACGTTGTTGTCAAGCTGACATCTAATCAGTGTTATCCTCAGTCGCAAATAAATATCGCGTCTCCGATTAACAAACAATCTAAAATCACTGAACGAGTGCGTGTAGTATAAACGTACGTAAGTGGGATCCCGTATATAAAGAAGGCATGTACAGTGTCCAGCACTATGCACCCATACGGCCGGCCTAGTATCAGGCTGACATGTCAAATATCCGCGACACGATAACGAAAACACGATTTAATAGTCGAATCCTCTTTTCAAATGAATCGCGGACACAAGGCACATATTTAGTCAGTGAAATTCACTAGGCGAGAGATTCGTATTCACGCACGTAATAACGTAGCACGCTACCAGATGTTGGAGACATTAAGCTCGTGTTCCTTGCAACCAGCCATGAAACGGCAACACTCTCACTGCCGGATATTACAGTAGCTAAAGATGATTTCGTTTCCGTAAAGTATTGACAGACGAGAAGTACAGTCCCTTCCGTTATTGGCGTGCAGTGACGTTACAGCAGTGTCAACGTTTCCATAAGACGTTGTAGAGCCCAGAGGACGACACCGCAGTTGACGTTTTAACGTGGGGTTATCCAGTGGCTGCCAGGAAGTGCCGGCGCAGGAGTTCGGCGCGCACCACACGTTCGGGATTACCACCTTCGGCTCTTCTACTGCGGTTCCGTCCAGGTAGGACTCTTAGGTATAGTCTAGGTTACGTTTCGTAGGAGTGGGATAGTCCGCGCTGTCGATGACTACCGACGGTATCCTAGCTGTGTCTTCTGCCTCTTCACTCACGTTGGACCTGGCGCTTACCCGGGATGACATTTATCTGTATACGTTGATTGGCAAGGTGCACACGCACCGCGACGATCCGTATTGTAGTCCGGCAGGCGCAAGAGTGCGAACGGCTTGCTCCTTGCCGAAGACAAAGTTGTCTCGGTACACGGAGTCGCGCTATGTAGGTAGAAGTATAAGGCAAGCAACACTGCCGTAATATCCCTGAATATAGTGTACTCGTTTTAAGTTCTTATGATACTCCACGTTCTCGGGCTTGTATTATAGAGTCGCGTAGTATCGATACTGTAGTATATAAGCTGCAAGGTATATACTAGGTAGGTAGGTAGGTATGTATTTTGCCTGAGGCGACTCCAGGTATAGCGGTACTTCCATCCCTGCCACCTCCTCGGACCCCTTCCCAGGCCCAACCACCTCCACGATTCCACTCTCGTGCTATATATTCACCCGTGACTCCTTCGGCGAGTGTGTGTTCACGTATGTGTATATGGCCCCGGCTTGATACATGTCGGCGAGTCCCTATGCTCTATGGACAGCCGGGACTCCAAGGACGTAGCTATGCTTTTCGGGCCTCATCTCTTGCCACGAATAACAACGGGCTGGCACGTATCTCTTGGCGGAGACTTCAACGAGCAGGAATGGCGCTGCGAACGGGAGAGAGAGAGAGAGAGAGAGAGAGGGACTCTGGGTAATATCGATTGGAGAAAGCGAGTAGGAAAGCCAATCCGTACTGTGGTATACGGGACGAAGCGCCTCTGTCGGTATTCTCGTGTACTAGTCGTGGAGACTTCAACCCTCGGATTTGCGTAGGCGATGTGGCTACGACCCTCGTATTACGATTCTGATACGAAAATAGAAGTGACGCGATGGGATCAAACTCAAAGCTATCGCAATGGCGATTTCGGTCGCGTTTACTCATTAGACGTCCTATTCCGATGTCTTGCCTTTATCGTACGTCGTTTTGGTTAGGTTAGACGGTATTATTATTGAAAAATGTATTTCGCTATGGATCTTCATTTTCAGGATTGTATTTTGAAGAATTAACATCCTGCGTATTTCACGCGGTATTTATATTTCGTAATCAAGCTGCACGTGGGATACGAAATCTCGGTGTTATTCACTCGTCAATTGACGAACCTAAAGATTACCGGTAACCGTGACAATAAATAACTCCGCACTGGTACAGTCGTACCGGTTCGACACCGTAGGTATTTGTACAAGTTACGTAGGGGCTGTAACCGGCGATCGCGAGCATCGTGAGTTACCGGTCGCGATTAAATGTCAGCCGTCAATGCGAACTTGACGAATGACAGGGACCGGCCATTGGAGTCGCTCCGGGGCCCTCTAATTGGCATCGATCAGTGAGAACTTCGCGATATACATCAAAGGAGAGGGAAGCAAGGACGATCTCATAGGTAACAAGTGAAAAAGAAAATGCCTTGGTCCATTAAAGCATAGAGGATACAGTGTAAAAAGAACTTGAAACATCCTGAAACAAAGAATCGAACGATGTATATCACAAGGGAAAAAATGTCTGGGGTCCCTACGGACCCCAAATTTTAGGCTTCTCACGCGCCTGCACGCTACCAAGAGCAACAGGTGAGTCCGTCATTGGACGGGGACGGACACTCTATAGTCTACGATCTACAGTCTACCCGGTAGAGAGCCAATCAGAAAGCGAGACCTACATATGACTCCCTTCCTCTGCATAACATCAGGTACGTCAGACTCCTTCAAAGTTCCGATACCGTTAGTCAGTCTGTTCCAGCGTCAACGATGGAACTCTAGTCGAGCATACATTATTCATAGGTAGGTAGGTATCTCGCGTAGTCAGCCAAGATCCTAAAGATCGTTCCTCTCTTTTTTTTTTCTTCCTCGTCGTCCTTTCTTCTTTTTATTCTCCTTCTTTTCGTAACTTCGCTTCTTTTTTTAATTCTTCTCTCCATTTTTATTCCGAGGCTATTTCTCTATGCCTCGCTGACTTGCTTAGGATCTTAGCTTACGTACCTGTCCCCGTGTGTGCACCCCACACACACAGACTCTTTTACCACCATATAATATCTATCATTGTGTCTCATTCGTGTGAGGTTATAATAAATATACTATACTAGCGCGACTATACTGTATTTATGTTTGTGCGTGACACGCGCTCTCGTATGAACACGACTTTATACGTGGGCCGTGGCTGTATACTGGTCAGTATATGGGGATAGTACGATCGGCTAAATGTGTACAACCTGTTCATGCCGTATCGACCAATCTGCGTGGCCCGAAGAGTGGCTCTACCTGCCGATAATTCATCTCTCGATGTCTACGTGAATATAGGTTAAAGCCGTTGTAAAAATGACTTTACGTTCCGAGAGTAACCCCATCTGTATAAGCCTGCACCCGTTCGTATCCTCCAGTGGGTAGGTTAGGTAAAGGTAAGTACAGTCTGGTTTGAATATTCGGTTGCAGGGTTAAAGCGTTATCATATAGATATATTGATATTACCTTTGTTCGATGGGGGTTGGGTCAGTTCGACATATTTTTAAGCAAGATTTAACGCCCATCACTTGAGTGCATTAACGATATTTATGATATTTATCTCCGCCAGGAAGTTTATCATGCCCCGAAGATCATATGGATAAATTTAATTATAATTTATAGGATATTTTCACTGCACCTTAATCACTCACAGGTGGTACTGAGATATATACCCTTAGGTCGGATGCTGGGGGAACTGGAGTTGATGGAGTTTATAAGAGCTTGATCTGTCAAATGATCTTGGGACGAAAGTTAAAGGCGTTACGGAACGCTATCGTGGCGTAATGAACGTCGGTAATTTAATTGATGGCGCGAACGCTTCATGTGAATTGACCGAGCTGTGAGTCGGCGACACGAATTAACCGTTACGACTATTTCGTTCGGGACGCAGACGGTATAAATCTGTGCTGAGAAAAGAAAAAAGAAAGAAAGAAAGTCTATTTATAGGTTGCCCCCGTAGGATATCCGAGGGTAACGTTTATTCATTAGTAGGACTAATCGTAGTGGCACGAAACGTTTAATCATTCTGTGGCACGACGATGGAGTTGCTTTGTTTTGGTTTTATTTGAACGGTCGTCATGATGCTTTTGGTTTTGTCTCCATTGGCGTGGATCGGCCAGACGTAGCCATTATTGGATTTTTCATTGCTCGAAAGGCAAAGGAATCACGTGAAAATCAAACGTATTTATAAGTGATAAATTGTACGATAGTGATCCATGAAAATGAATTTGGACGATCATGAAATAATGATACAAAGGCGCACAATGGTGTAGGACCAAGGAAGCATGGCGACATGACAAAAAAAGGGAGACGGTCACGGCTTTCCAGTTACTCGCAATACTTATTTTGCCGTTGTTTGTTTATCCGCATTCCGTAACGGCTAGAAATTTTGAATTTTGCAGCAGGTATAATTATAAAAAATCATAGTTAATGGTACAGACGTTCTTAAGTAGCGTTAAGGGTTTTTGTTTTCTAATCTTTAATTTATGAGATACTCGATTTTTTGAATATTCGCGCCTTAGCGGATATACGAGGATTGGTCACCGAACGGGATTCCCCTCTTAGTCCTACGTAAGTGAAATTCACGTTGAGTCTCCAGATCTTAACTTGCTTTTCGAAACTCGATCACATTAGTACGATTTATTAACATAAATTTACATAGAAGTTCCGACCCACGGTTTATACGAAATAAAAGGATGTTTTTTTATTTATACGAGAAATACTCGTATCAGTCGATACTTTGTATCGAGCTCTTTAGCAATTCTGTAGGTCAGGATTGAATATACGATTATTAATAAAGGCTTAAAGAAGGCATTGGTTAATTTTATGAAGTTAGCATAGTCCCAATTGGACCGTTCCGATAGTTACAGCGTACGGACTGTAGCGAATAGGGACATTTCTGTCGTAATATATCTTCCGCATAAAGGAGACGTATAAAAGGACAAAGCGGAAGTAAACAGACGACATTTACGTATGGAAACCAACTGAATAAGAATGCCACTAGAATTTTCAATCGGTCAAAGCGATCTCGTTTCCGATCGAGCGCGCAAATCGAGCTGTCTTATCTTTTTGATATTTCTTTTCAATCCAATTAAATTAAATCGGGAAAGTATGGCAGCTCACAATCGATACGATGACTCTCGTGCAGTGTGACCAACCGAAGATAACGGCTGCCACCAGTTGTCATCTAATTTACTCAATGGCTCCTTTTATTCTCTACCATTAGCCATGTTGCTAGTCGTTTTGCAGTGAATCGATCGATATCTCGAAGTCGAAGGATCGTTCCGCAGCAGCGAGTGTTACGTACTTATATACATATATACTTAGCTACGTAAGTTGGTATATTCTGATTCCCGGATATCCTGTGAACCTCTCAGAGGACACATCACAGCTATCAAAAATTCAAGTGGACAGATCGTGACGCGTTTCACGGTCAGTCACGAGCGCGGTCACAGGTCTCAAGTCGGATTCGTCGGAATCGTTCTTGCGTGCCGTGACGTAGAAATCCCGCGTGAATTTGCGCCTTTGAAAATCGATAAAATCACCGAGCAAGGACGCTGCTCAAGTGCACGATACTCTATACTAGCGAAAAGGATCTCTCGAACTGGATTGGAACGTAGCCCAAGGCACTCGAGGACAATTTATAATCACAGGCCTGAAGTTGCGTACGTTACTTATACCCATACTAGATGTCCTACGTGAAATTGTCTGACCGCTACCTTCAGGGCGTCCTCAATATCGTCGTAGGTACTTTGGGTACTTTTGACTGCGATTGGTTGACCTATATATTTAACATTGTTACATAGGGACATGTATATATATATATATATACCTGCTTGATGGGCGACGGAGACTGGTAAGATCTTTGCATGCGGATACCGGAACGAGTTTCAATGGAGTCAGCTGGTAATGGCGGCTATGAAGAAAAGGAAGAAAAAGATTGTGCACGATGTAGCCAACGAGGAAGCTGCTTCCGTAAGTCGGTAGCCGTTCCGACGGCACGTTTGCCCGCTACTTATGAAATAAATTATTCAAAACGAGTAATGCCTCGAACGACCGAGATAAACCATCAAAATTTCTTGCGAAATCCGACTAATTGGCCTGATTATCTCTCATGAATATTCACGCATATGTATATCTGCCACGTACAGAATAACTATAGCCAGCTCGAGTATAGATAGATTGACGTATGCTTATATCTGGCCTAATATATATATAGGTTATTTACAGCGTAAAGTACATTATATATACTCACAAGATATTCACACGAGGATATATATATATATATATATATATATATATATATATATATATATCTTATCAACTTACTTAAGGCCTACGAACTCGCAAGTTGCATACCAAGTAGGAGATCAGGATTTCTCAGGTGGGATCGTAAATAAAAACTTGATCAATATTTATTTCAGTCAGATTCATCCGATCGTCCATTTATCTTATGACTATCGATTAAAAATAAAAAATTATTAAAATTCATTAAGATTTCTCGCGCCAGCTTGAATTTGACCTAACCTCAAAATTAGGTCTCTATGAGTTCTCCGATGCTTCCAGCATCCGGGAAAACAGGCGATCGTTGCCGTTTAGCATAAATCAACGTTTAATATCTATTGCCGCGGGTAAATCGTCCTCGTCAAGTAATCGTGAATTT
The DNA here is from genome assembly GCA_031001745.1 of Hartigia nigra. Lineage (NCBI taxonomy): Eukaryota > Metazoa > Arthropoda > Insecta > Hymenoptera > Cephidae > Hartigia > Hartigia nigra. Next base: position 623,735 of record JARPRG010000294.1, read on the forward strand.
ACCCTTAAAGGTCCCCTTCGTCCCCTGCCACGGTGCACGCTATACCGAGACATCATCAACTCCTTTCGCTGCGGTATTAACGTGTCTTCATCGTGTACCTTTATCCGTCCTGGCACGGGTTAAACTAAGATGAGTCCGTGAGGCGTCTCGTGTGCTGCTAAAAATGGCGGAAGTCCGTTTAAAATGTCATGGGTACGCAGAAAATAACAGTTTTCAAAGCGCGGTACGACGTAGGGAATTTATGCACACTTCACGCGTTATGCCAGCCATCCCGTTTCTAGAGCGTGGGCGCGTGAAACTTCACGTCAGAAATTTCTATGTATACCTATAGATATGTTCTTATGTATATAAGTATATATATATATATATATATATATATAGACTCGAGGTAATAAATGTACGTACGTATTGTGTACTCGAAAAGTGGAATCACCAATGAAGACTTATGTGATACCTAGATGCCAAACTCTGTGGAGCGAATAACAATGGTTTATAGAGCGTAAGCATGAGAGGTACGTTAAACGGTAAACTCTCTAAAAGTCGAGAAAAAGACACCGAGAAAAAGTCATAAAAATTGTCATATGACAAATTGCTGATGTGACTTTCCAATATAAAAGACAGGACGATACGATCCGATGTTTCGTATTAAACTTTCTAGTATATTGATTTCGTTCTATGAAATTATACTGGTTCCATGAGTACGGTATGTATCGTTCAAAGAGTCCGAGCTAAAAATTAAACTTATTGGTTAATGATAAGGTTACCGATGTACGTCATTTGTCGTATTAGCGTCTTGAGAAATGGCGGGCTACGTGTCCATCGTTATGGTCGGCACCTGGAAGCGTAAAAAATGCTACATCAGCGACATTATATAGAGTGTCCACTTTGGAGCGTTCGAATTTCATGGATATTTATTACAGTCCATCAAATTCGAATAAATTCGAATTCCCCATTACGAATTGAAATACTGGAGCAAAATGGCGAATCGAGCGATATCGTAAGAGAGGGTTTTAGAGCGCGGCAGCTAAACATCGTGAGGTCATCATGGCGGCGAACGGTCTACGAATTTAATATAACGCTAATGACGTAGCTCCGATCGATACGATATATCGATCGTTCATTGTTTACGTAATTCCCACGCGGTTATCTGTGTCTTGTCATCTCGTTACACCGATGCCCATAGCAATTTTGTTGATTAACCTAAATATTACTGCGTGGCTGCGTCACGCGTTCCACGATTTGTTCAGGTCGAAAAATAATTTCGAAACCAAACTTCCTCTCCCGCCATTGGACTATGAAATCCCGCAAGGATTTTTCGAAACTTTTTATTTTTATGTTCCTTCTTGTGTGTTTTATCTTCTCGTTTTCTTCATCTTTCGATTTTTTTTTTATTTCATTCTGACGTAGGTACAGATGCTTGGGCAACCGACAAACGGACCGGAATCACGCTTCGATGGTTCACGAGTATATCTCACGCTATTGTCTATCGTAATGGTACAAGGGGTTGTCTTTGACACACTATATCTTTTGTAACGACCAGTAGTATATACTGTTGAGTTTATACTGTGAAACCTACTGCAGGTGTATCGTGGAAGAATTAAGAAAGTCATCGGCTGAAAATTATGGGCCAGTGGCCATATTCCAAATATCGTTCAAAAGACTGTTTTCCGATCGTGAATGTAGCACGACAATAATTTTCTTTTTGTTTGTTGAAAATTAATTAAAAAATATAAAGATTAGTGGATCTGCAGGTTTGTCGTAAAAAATTGATTATAAACCGTTAATTACTTTCCGTATACAATTCTATGGACGATAACGAGACGGTGTATTTTCATTTGGAAATTCCAGAGAAAATAAGTCGTGATATTGTAACAATTTACTGTGCAGTCCACACAGACGCTTGGCAAAGGTGAAACAAGAAATTTTATCGCTAGAAACCGTGGAGATCATTGAAGTTTATTGAAAATTCATTAATTAGCAGTGATTGGACTTCTTTATATAGGACGTCATATGATAGATCATTCGATAAGACATCACATTGACCCACCTTGCAGCATCATTGTAAACGGACGTGTAGAAAGTAGCGAAGAAACTTAATCGTAAATTTTACGAGATCCATATCGCCGCGAAGGCTAATAATAACAATTTTATCAAAACCCATATAACGATAATTGGAACGATATTCTCTTGGACGGTTCGAGTGAGTTTCGTAAGGGCGTATATCGAGCGTCGATTTTACGCGTATGGTTTAATGATTCGGTGCATCCAACTTTTATCTGGTTTAAAGACTTTGTTCATAACTTTGAGATTCCTCTGATTCCGCCATCTTGCATAAATATGCACAGGCTTATCTGGACTAATAAGAATCTACGTACCCTATACGGTAAACCTATTTTTATCCGACCTTCTCGTCCTCCTTCTTCCTTGTTTCACATATCTTTTTTTTTTTATTTTCAACCCAAGTATAAATACATAGAATTCCAGAAAACCAGCTTCAGGATGACCGAGTTCAAGGAGTCACTATAGTATAGGTATATACATAGATATAATAAGTATTGGCGTGCGTTCGATCACGTTCACGGAAACGCCCTATTAGGTTTTTTTCTATTAAAGTAAAAGCGCATCGTAGCTCGAACGGGGAAAGTGAGTGATTTGAATCGAATAATCGGGACAAAGAAATAATATAAAAATAACGAATAAAAGCATATAACAAACTAAAGATAGACGTCACTTGCGCTTTTTAATCTGATCCAAGATCTCGAGAAATGGGATGGTCCATGAACTGCGAAGGTCGTTAAATTAGAAATATAAAACCAGTCTGGATACACGTACGTGTATTCAGGTCTTTACTTATCTAATGTTTAGACTTAGATAAATATAGTATACCACTAGATAGGTCAGTATCCATTAGACTGAGGACTCTAGACAAGAAGGCCTATCACTTTCAAATTTTCCTGACCTACCTTACAAAATTCACACGTATCCCACGTGCGACCAGAGTCTGGATCTCTACCGGTTACTAGACTCACGAGGACGTAATTTTCAATGATTACAAGACGGATTATTCAGCCGATAAAACTGATCTCCCTGATTTTGCTCCGTATGAATTTGTTAACCATCCAATGTGTTCCGAGACGTTTCTCATAGGCTGGAAAATTGGATATAAATATTAAAAGTCTTTATTCCTTTCAGAAATGGAAATTGTGAAAGCCTTGATTCCGCATCGGCACGCAAAACAGCAATGCATTACATTATTCCTTACATATATGATAAGATTCCTTATGGATAGACTCGAAGCTACATATATATCGCACGAGATTATTTTCAAGAGAACTTTTTTTTTTTCGTTCCCATACAAAGTACTAGAAAGGTCCTATTGCAGTCATTGACTATCATCTTAGAGTAATCATCATGCAACGTACCAAGAGAAGGATAGCTAAAGCACGTCTTCTCAAGCAATAACGAAGTTAATATGGAGTCAGAAGGTAATGAAATATCTTGTCGTTGAAACGAGCTTGTTGAACAGATCATTTTACATATCCTCTTACGTTTCATTGACTAAATAAGAAAATGATTCGCACAGTACAAGATGCCACGTAAAAGTTAATCAGTACCATCCGACGTCACTGATCGATACTTTGTTACGTAGAAAACGTCAAAATTCAAATCTCCCGGGCTAACGAGCAACAACACTCTTAACCAACGTCATCGACGTTAATTCGCAATCGTTAAGCGATTCTTGAATTTTTATCCAATATTTAGTTCCAAATAAAATTTATCATACACTCTACCGAGCGATTGGCGAATTAAATTTTTTCAAGTTTTATCATCGATTTATCGTTATCCAATCCAGATGGTAATCGTTTCAACGTATTCGTACGAGTACGAGCTCTCATAAATGTTAGAAACATAATTTCACTCACATTTACAAAGTACGATCTATCATCTTGCCGACGTCTACGATACATGAAATTTCACGCTGCTGTCTGTCTTGATTAGAGAATTTGTTGAAAGTCCATAACACGTCTTCTCCGTGTCTTTCATACCGAGCAAAAGACTTACCTGAGTTTATACACATAATCTAGAAAGCATATTTCGTACTTCGCTACATTAGGTCGTTAAAACAGTATACTTACCTTACTTATCCGTTTCTTACAGAATCTAGGGATAATTCCGAATACGGATGTAGTCAGGTATCATTATAGTTATCCCAGTAACGACACTGATGGCGCTATTGTTTCGCCGCCCGAAGCCATGAACCGTACAAACGTATAGGGTAAACGAAAGTGCAGAAATCAGTCGATATAGTTATTGCCTCCAGTGAAATGTATAACAGATCGGCAAAGTGTGACCAGAAAAATATATTACCACGTCTTTGTATACTAACGCTTCTTATTTTTGACTCTGAACATTCGATTGTTCTCGCTGTTTCATGCTTGATGTCGCGCCGTGACAATAGACCCGTTGTCAATGCAATATTGTATACCAGTAACCTAACCTCGAAAAATATACTGTGCTCCATGGAGATAGCTACTCGTGCCATTATAAGCTTACCATTTAAATAGACAAAAGTGTATCCTCAGTTCTATGACGACTTTACCGTGTAGGAACGTGATCCTGGCCACTTGGAAATACACAGTGTTCATCGTTATTATTGTTATCAGTGTTATTGTTATACAGTGTAGAACTGTTCGATTCTCAGGCGTGGCTGAGCAAGCACAAAGACTTTAGAAGAATCTCTGGTATGGTTCAACGAAGAAATACAAGCGTCGTCTAGCCATTTTGCTGATCGTCCCTAGGTATGTATAATCTACGTATATAATGTATATAAATTGTGTACATAAATATATATATATATATATATATATATAGCTGTATAAGAAGATGGATATATAAGAAGCGTTCAGACTTTGCATAGTTACGACCGTCCTAATTATCTTATAGCTTCTCATTATGCTTGCCTCCTGCCAAGGTACAGACTTCGAATGAGAAGTACGTAATTCCACTGTTACTGTTATTAGCCATACCAGGATCGGGATTATTCTTCGTTTTCGTCCTGTAGTTGATTGTAAACCGGCAGAACGAGCCAATAGTGTGCACGCGCCGTCGTTTAAACAATAAGACTTGAAAAACATCAAGCTTTTACTACGACTGATCATTGATACAGGGTAGATATACACATGTAATTTATTCCAAAAAAAAAAAAAATGAATAAAATTTCATTCTCCATTGGCAGACATATAAATGATAGATAATTTATAAAGATAGATTTATATCTAGAGAGATAACGATATTCATTGAATTCGCCGACATTTAGAAAGGCGTCTTCATGGTTTACACCTGTCGTTATACATCCTTGCTATAATATTGTTATTATAATGCATATATATTTCCAGGTGCAGGTTAACGCGTGTAGGCAAAGAGCGTATGTTAATCTCAGGGTGATTGCATTAGTTATTGGTTACGGTCCGATGAAGATGCGCCAAGAGCTCACATCTGTGTATAATACGTAGTATATATAGGTATATAATATGAGTCGCTTCCTTTTACCAACCGACATTGCTTTTCCGCGATTTTTACCTTTTCTTTCGAGAGTGAGCCCTTCTTTTTATTCGATTTTCAGCGCTCTCGAGACCTACTTAAAAGATCGACTTACGAGAGCCGCTCCTTCGGTGTCTTACACGATTCCTCGTATTTCGTCATGGTGGATGTAACCATCTTTCCTGGTCACGTTATAATTGATTGTTCGGCATGGGACACTGCGGTACTCATTGGTCTCAATTTATTTATCGCTGTCTATAAGTGCATCACGTGCCAGGACGAAGTACGGCCAAATTCGCGAATTGCCATGTCGGTCTCTGAAGCCAGGCACAAAGAGTTTATGTTTAAAATGAAAAAAAGCGGGACCGCCATGGTCTATATATATATATATATATATGTACCAAAATGGACCAGTTGAGAATCACACGATTCAATTGCGTCTTTATGCTGAGTTTCGTGCACGGGAGAAATGTATTTGTTGGCAATACAACTAACACGAGTAGATAATAGTTACAAGATCTGTCGATAAATTATCAAAGGAAATGGCGTTCGTTCGTACCTTTGATTGCTTCTATAAGCTTTACGCTTGATTTGCTTATTGTTCATTCCAAGTCCAAGTGCACGGACCTGTCGCGATCGCCTAGACATGATTTGGTATTGAAAGGCCAAAGGCTGCTCTCTTAATGGAGCTGTAGAAATGCGGTTTGTATGTTTCTAGTGGCGTGTTATATTGTTTAACAAACTTATCGTTAACCTGTTTATTAATAGATTGACATGAGTGGATATATATAGGGTGGCGCAGGTAGAATTATTCAAGTTGATTAGATTTTAAATGTTTATTTACGCTTATATATATACACACATACATTATATAGTATAGTCACGAATGGTTGTGTCAAGAATTCATAATATATTTTCGTTAGTTCTCATCGCCTGATAGCTTTCAAGAATTCGCTTATGTATATCGTGAGAATATCATTTATGACAAAGCATATATACGTATGTGTGTGTGTGCGCGCGTGCGTGTGTGTGCGTGCGTGCGTGTATTAAGGAATACTAAACGCAATACGCACAAGTGCATTGTTTTTTTTGACATTGATCTTTTTCGACAAATTATTAGCAAATTGTCGAGAAGCCATAATTACGGTTCCCGTTAAAAATTAACTTTCGAAAATCAATAACGCCCTCCCCCATACTTTTACTATATTATTAAATGCTCCTTGTCATTACTGTTGGCTCGTAACTTAATGATATCATTTATCATCGTCTTGAACGCAGAGTCAATATATATATATATATACATATATACGTGTTACGTCTTCTGTGGACACAAACTTTTTTTCACCTCCAATGTAATTATCATAATGGGTGGAACGCCAGCAGCGATACCGTAGTAAAATGGATAGCACTGTTTCGGCAAAAATTTTGTTGTCTTGTTTGAACATTTTTTTTCTCTACACTTTTTGTTGCGATCTATTTTCGTTTCTTCGATCCTCGCTCATCTTCCTACGCGAAATCGCAGATGCGATTCTTCATGGCCGTAGAAAGCATTTCGTCCTTCGCTCTTCCTGCAGGCGTCCTCCGGCGAGCGTGCTCGCGCCACTCCTTCCGGATCCAATTTCATCTTGTTCTTTACAACGTTCCCGTTTCGCGAACTACCGTTCGTCAGTTCCCTTGCGTGTCACGAACGTAACACCTTCGGGATCTCGAATACAATTACACAAGATGGCCGCCATGCTGACGTCGATTCTCGTTTGGAATTGTCGCAAACGCAAAAGGTACCTAGGAGCATATACGCACAATGGGGGATGAACAGTTTACATACGAGATGCAATTAGCGATAGCCGCTGCATGTGCATACGCATATGCACGGTGCAGTGAAAATTTACGATCGTACCCACGGATGTGCAGAGTAACGGTAAGGATACGGAGTACATGTTAAAAAAAAAAAAGAATGGCAAGAAAATACTATTCTCAGTATTCCGGATATATTAAAAATAATATTTGCACCATATTGCGTAAAATCCTTGGGACACGGTGACGCGTATAAAAAATGTTCTAGAAATAACCCAAAACTAACGTTGAGCCATTGGTAAGTGATAAACTCAAGCGGAATGTCATGGTCGCGTGAAATTGTTTGAAAATAATTGCAGGTGCATGATTCGTAGACACTCGAATGACTTTGAATGTATCCGCAATGATATAACGCCTGGACCATAATAAAGAAGTTGGTACATACATGGTTAGTCGCCATCTTGCTTATAGAGACTTCGTATGTATCTTCCTTCGTCGGTGTGTTATGACTATTTTCACGTAGCTCATGCTTCAAAACGAAACTTTCACGTCGGGGCTTCCCCGTTATAAGGTTCCTATGGTGGTTACATTGTCATCCTGAAATTTTCATTGGCAAGAACCGCTTTCTCGTCTTTGAATATCCAACAATTAATTAAAGTATCGCCTTATACACGACTGACAGTTTTGCTCCTCTCTCAGCTCCCCTACGCTCCGTCTGTCAATTTCTCCTCGATTCTCGGAACGTCAGCTGTACCGCAACGTAATTTCGACAATACTCGTTCACGTTTCCTTTTGTTTCTGAAGAAATTTTTTCTACCATCTTATTTGGCGAATGTCATTGGCTGAAAATATATTATTATATATATATATCATAAATGATAAAACTGACAGGAATGTGGACGGTCGAAAGTTCCTAATGAAAACTAATTACAATAATTAAAATCGCACAGTTTTACCGTTACCATTACTCTAGGTACTGCGAATTCGAATATAAAACCAGTCAATTCCTTCTTTTTTTTTTAATCTATTCCTCTTTCAATTTACGCAAAGAAGAATCCTATTGGGTTCAATAGATATACCAGAAATGTAAGAACTCACGCCACACGCGATCCTTAAGGCTCGCCCGTATGGCAAACCTCTCTATGCAATTATAGCAGCTTTATGGGATCACCGCTAGTCGCACGTTATATGCTTGCCCGCACGTGCACCGTCGCTGCCGCCCTGAAGAAATATGCAAAGCCGCGTAAAACATACCCAATCATGAAGGCCGTCCACCTTACCATATACCGAGTGTCCTACGTAACCGGTCCCGTTCGATATCGACGCCTCCTATCGAGTTATTATTATTGCCTTTTGCTTTTATGTAACCTAATTGCCTTTCGTACGTGTGACCGCTTGTTAAACGTTGTGAAAAGATAGGTAGCACTCTGCTTTGAGTCAAAGCGATTCGGTAATACCTACTTAGTCTTATTCCACTTAGCGTATCTACCTATATAGATATACACGCGTGGTACAGATAGAAACACATTATCGCTTTATTCCAGTAAATTGACCATTTGGATATATCAAACAAACAGTGATAACACCTTATTGGTGGTTATACTTACTGGTGGATGCTGGGCGGTGGGGCTTCGCTTTCGTACGGTCTTGATAAATGGCCCGTTCGAACATCAATCTTACGGATCAAGTGCAACGGCTTGTCCGGGATATAAGGTTACAGCCTCACGTTTTGCCGGCACGGAGAAACAGTGGCCGCTGAGATTTTTCAGAAAAAGAATTACGTGTCTGATTAATCGTGATCGCGTACGATGATTAGCAGTCGCAGTCGGTGGATAAGGTTATGCTTGTGGAGTATGGCGAAGGAGTGGTTTTTGTATTTTTTTTTTGGTAATTTAAAAAAACAAATTCTCTTTTACCTCCGGGAATAATTCACGGAGCAATAAATCAGTATTCAATTTTGACTTTAGTTGATATATATTTTTGAGCCGAGGACTATTCGATTTTTTGAAATGTTAAGTCGAAATTCTATTTTGAGGTTATGACGCATCGGTCGTCAAGGTTGGGTATATTTTTAGTTTCATCGAATTCGCAACGGATTTACTCTTCGTCGGTAACGACTAAAATGCCTTTGATTATCGCGGGAAATTCATATGTCAAGGTTTAATGGTCGAAGTATCTTAATGAGTCGAGATTACGCGGATAATTTAATGACTAAGTAATCCGATCGAGGTCAAGACTAAATCTCCGAACGGATCATCAGGCTTATTGCCGATACTCATGAAAAACGTGACGAGCGATTCTTCGTCGGCTATGGTTCACCAGGTTCCCGTACGCGTATTCGGCCATAACTTAATTTCGGCCTCGTTAGAGTCTTCACCGAAGATCCAGTAGAGGCTATTGGTAATCTAGTTAATTGGATCCCCGCGTTTTAGATTTATATCTACGGCTATTTAGTTTTTGGTTAACCGACACTGTACGGTACCGACGAACCAAAAGATCGCACAGATGTCCGGCGATAATTGCGTCAGTGCAAGTCGACGTTTCTTTCCTCGAGGCGTTTAAAAATTCGAATTTCCCGCGCCAAAATGTTCCGAACGATACGTCGGCGGGCGCTATTTTCTAATCGTACCAAATACACGTGGCAAGCACGAATTGACGTTTGATCTTCAAAATCTGACGCAATTATCCGACAGCAATAACGAGACTCACCCCCAAATCTTATTCCAGCCATTTCGAAAGTAACGCGTAAACAAAAATCCATAGATATTTATTAAGTTTACGAACTCTGTACTCGAAAGCTGTTCAGCTTCAATTATTATGTTTCAACGGATACCTATACTTACCACTCGATTAGGTATCGAAATCTTCCTTTGGACATTCGTATATGTACTTTCATGTGTTCTCACTCTCCAGGCCCAGCACGCACTGCTACATTTCTGCACTTCCAATTAATCCAGCGAAATCGTGCGTCGTGTCGAATTGAGATATCGACACGAGAGATGTGCCACATAAAGGTACACGAAAATCCCATTAAGGTTATTAATACTTCAAGTTTTCCCAAAGTCCATATTTATCTCCTTGGCAATAATGCAAAGTGCATCTGTCGCATATCGCGAGTCAAATTATCCCTGAAATTTCTCCTCTTGTATCCTCCGTCAATTCCCATTAAACCATCATATCGTTATTCATTACCCCCCACTATTTCCCAAAAAATACCACAAAACAAAAAAATAAGCTCGTTCTCACATATGTATACCCGTTCTCGCCACTAACCTCAGCTTGATACTACGTAAAATCACGAAGCGTACAATCGGACATAAAATCGACAATCGATATCTCGATTCGACGAGGGAATCGATACCGATCAATTATATATAACGAATTGCAACTCCTATGCCAAGGACTGTTTTATCGACTTTGCGAACAACCTAATTTGTAATGCAACGGCAACCACCCTTTGTACTCGAGAGCGTATAGAGACGTGTGTGCATTTCGAATTCCCGGTAGGTGGAAGCACGGGTATGCGGACGAATTACGAAACAATCAAGACAAATTGGCAGCAGGGAACATAAGGTACGAGGGCATTGGAGGTATGAAGCAAGAGATAGAAATGACGCTCGATATACCTTGTACCATGTATATATGTATACAACGTTGGTACTCCTGTACGCAACGAAGGAACGAGGCACGAAGAATTATTAAAGCAGAAAAAAAAATCAACAGGCCGGAGCAACGCATGATTAGCTTTTCGTGTTACTTCGCTATTCTCGTTCTTAAAATAAGCGCAATTATCCTCCTACTTGCTTGGCGCGTTGGATGCATAAATATTACGAGAAAAAACGAACGTAATGGTCGCTTTGGTATATAGCTGAACTATCCGCACGACTAGCCAACCGGGAGGAGACTGAGTGTATTGTAAGTAATAAGAATCGTAGAAGGACGTGCCAAAAGGGGTTACTGCTATACGGTGACGTTATTATTAACGATTCTACGTTCCATGCTGATAATGTATAACGCGCTTAATTAATCCTACGAAGGGAACCTACTTAGCTCGGTCCGTGAGCATTGCTGTATTGTATTCTTTGAAATTATATTTTTTTAACGATTTCATTAATTACACGGGGTGATACTTCTACTAGCTTAGGGTTATTATTTTTTATACGGCACTGATGTATTTTATGCTCGATCTCTGTACAAGTGGACTTTACTGTATGTATGATTTTATACTAAATTCTGTATACGCTTATTTTACGGTACCGTATGATTTTACAAGAAATTACATACGGTTATGTGTTTTACGGAGAGATACGTAAAACCGTATACAGTCGTTGAACAAAGGAATTACAACTCGTGATATCGAAGTAAGCGTTATCGTGTGTGCGATTTAATGTTAATATGATTTTCTAACTGCTGTATTTTTTGCTTTATTTTACTAATTTTACTAATTCGACGGAGTCAAAATGAGAGATGTTATACCGAGCGAGAACTCGCGTGCATAATAAGGAACGTTCGTACACAAGTGCCCCAGATGTGCACGTGCCGCCATTTTTCTTTCTCTCGAATAGTTCGTGTATTTATTTATACATGCTAACCGGGTTGATGCAGTTGACTAAGGAGGCGCTATGGGATTTAGGGAGATACTAATTGACACAATCGAGTTTCTCTTTCGTATAGGATTTAATCTGTATCAAGGAATATATATATATATACATACACATACGACTGAATTCGGGTAATTCGAAGCGTCTCGATGCCACGCAACGACGGCGACGCCTCTCAAGTGTTGCGGTTGTTCACCCCGTTTATTTTCTCCGTCGTCTTTTCTCTTAGTTCGCATAAAGTCAGCATCGAGTAATTCCTGCCTGTTATTTATTTTAAAAGATTTCATGACTCCACAAATACGATCCATGGGTCCCACTAAATTGTCTGTGTCAGGTAAGGAGGAAATAAAGAATGCCGGGGATTCCCTCCCATCTACGAAATATCAATGTTGCTTGTTCTACTCTTTGAAATTATCTAATTTTCGTTTCATCGTTCTTTTTAAAGCGTCCGCGGAGCTCTCTTATATACTTTCGTATGTACTAGAAATGTACCGGCTACGTAGCGCACAACTTGTACGGAACACGTTAAGAAGTGATTGCTCGTAACTGAATGTATAGAGGAAATTGGATGTGTAAGTATGGCGTCGGGTTTGATTGATGTCGCAAGTAAAGGCGCGCGCACTGATTTGTAAGTTATTTTACAGTCTTGTTATTTTTGTCAGTGCCGAGATAGCGCTTGAAGTATATCACGACTTACTTTTGAAATGTATGCAAAGACTTGTATTCAGGTAGTCAGATGTACGGTGGATGACTGTCGGCCATGTTTTTTTTTGTTAGATTTTCGTGCAATTATATGTATATCGTTATTGTACTGTAGACGTACCTCGTGGACAAGAAATTTAGGGTATTAAGGTCATCCGTATTCATTTTGCTTAAGTTTGAAATTGTAGTGGCGTCGTCACGTGATCTCCTTGCGTCGCAGATCGTCGTAACGGCGACAACACGATGACTCAAGTATTTTCGTTCGTCCCCCGTGACTCTGCGGGATCCCTTTTATTCCATTGTTTCCGATACTTCCCTCGCGTACATCCTCAGTCTCTGCTCCTTTGATTCCGAGAAGTTTTCAGTCGCTCGCAATGACGCCGTGATTCGAGAAAGTGTGCGCGAATGGAATCGCTGTGCTTAGAAGACAGACGCCTTGCCGCCATTACGAGCTGCAGGACCGGGAAGGAAGTTAGAAATCCATTTCTTCGAACGTAGCGACGATATTAATTTGTCCCTTCGTTTGGAAGCGACGACCACTTTTGGCTTGGAGTAAAGTGGCCGTCAAAATGACGGACATCCAAGACGTGGAAACTTTTCGCTATAATCGTCAGGGACATCGAATTCGGTCGAGAAAGCTGATTCGGAAATTACAGTAAGAGGACGAACAATTATTTTTACGATTACCCCGGATCAATGGATAAAATCATAAGACTCTAATGCCATTGAATAATAATGAGTGATAATTAAGAGCTAATTGTCACGATAACTAATGAATATATCCTAAAACAGATACAAAAAGATCGATTCCTATTTTGGCATTTTCTATATACACATTTTGTATAAGCATTTTAGATTCTCAGGACTCATTAGGCAGACTCGTAAGTGGCTTGCGGGCTACGTCGAGATCTAATCTAGAGCTAACGGTATCATAGATAAAGATAAAGTAAAGGATTTCGGGAAAAGCATCTAATAGGAAGCCCGGACTCGTTATGTCATTTATACTTATTCACTTGGGGGTTACCGACACAAAAGAAAAAGTAGACCAAAAAAAATCACTAGAAATCACCTTCAACGAGTTAACAGACCATTAAGCCAACCAAGATTAGCCAGCAGACGGTTTCTAAATACTTCACTCCATTGAAGCGCAAAACGTATGCGCGGTCAATCTATCTATGTATATAATAACTAGGAAATAACAAAAAAAAATTCCCTATGCATAGTTACTACGATGAAGCATTACGTTAAGAAAAGCACATGTCAGTCCTACTCGATCAATTCTTCCACGAGTAACTTTCACGTACAAAAATTATCAGACACTTTATTAATTCCCTAGTTCGCGTCTTTTCCATCGACCTCTAAATCGATTCGCGTAATTAGAATAATCTTCCAAGACAGAAATAAGGCGTTACGCGAATGTCGTCTTAAGGGTTTTCTACGTTTACCGACATAACCTCAACTGTCTCAAGACACCGTTTCCGTTCCTTTTTCTCATCGACTTCGTATCTTCGCACAGCTATACTTACCTGCTTTGCGCTTAACCATAAATTATACTCGTCTACCATGGTCGCCGATGTTACTAGATAAATTACGGTAACTTCAGTTAACACGATTTTTCACTCGATACGCGTACGTGAGAAAGTCGAGTTACGGCACTTTTCTTTTGGCTTTTTTCTAGTCTTTTCACTACCTCCCTACGCCCCTTACCCATACGGTCAACTTAACCAGGGGAAAGTAATAACTTATAAAAGTCTAATCGCTAGCGTGGATCTAACGTTACTCGCGATCTCGAAGCGTTCTTAATTATTGGATCGAAACAGGTACAATCGGCTCTTCCGAGGTATATCGGATTGTCTGACTACCGGTTAACGTCTATATTATTACTTCTGACTGACTATAGATATACATCTTATAATCAGTACAAAGTCAGTAAGATAAATTGATTTGAATCTCTCTAATGTGAGTAGCTGTAGCATATATATATATATATATATATATATATATATATATATTAGATGGTTCAGTGAATTTAATTGACCTAACCTGCGTTTTTCAAAGTCGATGAACTCCATGAATGAATTCCATTTGAAAACGTAGAGTTCAGAGGTGCCAACCTCGTTAAACCACCAACGAGGAGGTTAAAACTCGTAACGACGCGTTTGTTGAGCACAAAAGCCAGCGGACGTGCCAACTGACATTTGTGTCATCGAGGATGTAAGTGTACTAGAGATTCAATGCATAAAAATCAACGACGAATACTTACAATGACGGCATTTTCGATGTTTCGCTTTAAGAGTACGAAGTAAATGGCCATGGTCGACGATCGTACATGATTTTCTGTACAATTAAAAATTTCGAGACTAGAATTTTTGTTTTCTTTTCTGTAACTCATTGACAGCTTTCATTCGTTACCGTATACACAAGGGGCTTTGCTCGTTAAAGAATTTTCTAATATATATTTGCCACAGTAATGACTCTGTGCTTCCGATAACTTCTAGAAAGCTATAGCAAGATGAGACCTCATAGGCACGAGCGATAATCTATTTATGGCAGGGACCGAATAAAGTGAGGGATACTGTTATACCAAAAAACAGTGCGGCCAATGTCAGATGGGCTACCCGTTATAGGGGATTAGTCGAAGAAAAAAAAAAAATACTTGTAACACAATTGTCCATGACTCGTCGGTAGATGTTAAATTAAAGATAAGAGGACTGCAATAAGAAAGTGCGATAAAAGTCATCGAGATAGAAAAGTTTCCGTACGATGAGTAGACTATATTATTGTGAACCTAGTTCAATTGAATAAAAGAATATATATATGTATATATATTCAGCAAGCATATATATATATATATGTATTGTATGGATGTACATGTACGTCCTATATTCCTGACAATTGGACCACTCGACACTTTGGCTTTGTGCCTTTAATTAGGACTCTAATGGTGGACATGTGGCGATTATACGTAAATAAATTATAACGGACGTAAATGTGTCTCTTCCTTTCTTAAGTAAATCCTTGTACGTGTTACATGTATTTGGAGCCAATTAGAAACTGCGTGCGCAAGATCGTTGCTGGAAGGTACGTATGCACAAGTGAAATTCAGTTAGCGTTAATAAATAAATAATTAAGAATCAATGATCGCATTCCATCTTCGACGTAGTAAGCATCATGAGTTTTTACTCGGATTATGATCGAACGATATTTTTTTTCTCAGGAGAACGGTGCCAATTGTACATTTTATTAAATTTGAATTTCCCGCTGTTTGCATTGTCGATAATTAAATTGGTTGTACGAAGTGGATCGCGCTGGCGGGGCTAGTTAAAGTGGCGCGATTGGCACCGAAATAATAAGACAACCATTTCTGTTCTAAATTACGTGAGGTCGCATGGACTCTCGTGCAATTTAGAAAAACGCAGGAAGGGGAGGAGTAAAGTATTAAAAAAAAAAAAAACAGCACAGTGGTTTTAAATCACAAGACCCAACTAGCGGCGACGGTTTATTAACCCTACTTATAGTTGCGACAGTTGGGAGCCTGCTTAATGCAGAATTACACAGAAATAAGAGCCACAAAGAGAACAAAAACAATCCATGTACCAAATAACGCAACGACGCTGTATTCTATAGAAACAAAATAGTCGTAGATTTAAAACGACACTTATTACAGAATCTGCTTAAGATATACTCATGGACTGTCTAACTACCAAAAGACTGTACCGTTAGGCGGACATTTTTTTTGTTTAATTCGATCATAAGTCGTTTCTTCCGATAAGTTTTTCTTACCGATATAGGCGCATCCTTCGATTCAATATAGCGATAGGAGATACCATTAGGAATCGGGAACAAAGAAGGCAGGAAATAGCAGCGTAAAGAAGAAAAAAAAAACAGAGACAAAGAAATCATAAATAAACGGATAAAGCAGACAGAAAAATTGCACGAGATACTAGAACGGAGTGAAGTTATTCACGAATGTTGAGCCACCCATAAGGATTCACGTGTATACTAGTCAGCGATCGGTTTAGCCAACTATAATAATAATGGACGAACATAAAAAGTGGGCCTCGACAAATGGACTCGCCGTCTTACACTTTGGGATTACCCAACGCTAGCTAACATACTTTTGATCGTTCGTTTCGGCAATAGCAGTCTTCTGCCCTATGACGAACAAGTAAGTGTATCTACGTTGTGTACAGGTCTATGCTCTTCCTTCTAGGTTATGTCCGTCTTCGTTCATGAAAAGCATGTCGGGCCATTTGGATTAAAGGGACCAACAAAGCAGTATCCATTTCAATATGTCCGGACCGTGTCCCAAACTGATGTTCTTTTATTGCCCTTTCTTTAATCGGCCTATTTTGTCTCTTTACGCCGTCTGGTACCTTTATTGCCATTAATCAACCGTTATGAGCAGACCACAATTTTTACATTCTCGTTCACTTCCTTTGTGCGTGCACAGGATATATTATTATTAATTCAGTGCTCGAGATATATTTTATATGTTGTACAAACAGCATCCACGTGACAATATTTTGTACGTGTTCTCGATTACTTGATTTACTTCTTATTTATTGTTTGTATAGATACTTTGTGTGCATGGGAGCTTTATTTCTTGTTGCGGTACTACCGGTTACCTATTCAAGTGTAATCTGGAACACGTATCTATACGTATGATACATTAGAAATTTTTCTTTGATACATAAATTTGGAATTTGACACTTAGACTATACTAGAGATTACTTATCATTGTTCTATACGAAATGATTAATACGCGTTTTATTACATAGAATTATATTATGCATTTAAAATCGTTATATACATTAAGGTCAGTTATTTACGTAATGTAGGTATATATCATTAGAACCGTGGAGTATATCCTTCATAGCGGCCAATGACTGCATTGCGATCGAGTAAAAATACAATTAGGAATTATAATCGTAATTACGAAAAACTTTAAAAGTAAATATCGTCTGATTTAAGTGACCCATAATGATTTTCTCGAATTGGACCTTGTCGATTGTCACGGAGTAAAATCATTGACTTTTGAACTTGCGCTGAGTTTATCAATGGCTGCAATAACATATGGAGACGATTATGTTAATTTATTATTGCTATCGTTCCGCGAGCTACGATTAAAATGATTTACATTCAATGTTTTATTGTACTCGTGTAATGCAAAACTAGTACGCGCCATTGGCGAGACTATTCACGTGCCGGTTGACAACCAGCGATGAAATCGGTAGCTGGCGAGAGACAAAGAAAAAGAAAAATAAGAAAGAAAAAAAATGGAGAACCGTAGGTGGTAGAAGAATTCACACGATTTGCATTTAAGAAATCGCCGATCGTTATCCGCGAGCGTGCGGCACGGTTGATATTAAACTCAATAAGAAGTCTTATACACTTATCCCTTCCAATTGAGCACGATTCCAATGATAATTATAATGATAACGAAGGAAAGTAAAACGAGACATATGTATCTCATGCGCGAGATGCTTAAACGGACGTGTATCATATATAGGAACACAGTTCTTTTTGATTGATCGAGACATCAAGCTTGGCACTAATAAAAAGATAATAGAGAGATAATAAAGATACCTTCAGTCCTATCCTTAGGCACTATCCTTGTCTTTTCTTCCTTTTAATTTCATTTTCCGATCAGTTCTCATTACGTCTTTGCATGTTCCGAAAGTCTTAGGCTTGTATGTGTCTAATGTACGTACATAAGCATTAATGTTGTATGTAATACAATTTGGAGAAACGTATGTTAAGTGGTCTAATTTTATTCATACTATAAGTACGTTTAATGAGCGTTGTATGATTTCGAAAGATCATCGACCGATCTGATTGATTTTGGGGCCGTTATGATCATTGGGCGTAAATACAGTATAGAGTACAGACATGCGCAGTTAGAGTGACAAACAAAAAGGATTAGAGGTTTGTCGTGAAATTTTGCGTGGTAAGGTACCTGAATATGGTAAGACTGGTCATCTTGGAAATTGAGGCAGTTGAATTTCCATTATTATCACAATCGTAGCGTTGAGCTCTGCGGCTGTGCGGCAGGTATGTACACCAAAAAACGAGTTACGCCGAGGGCCAAAGGAGCAGCCATGCGCGTCAAAGGCTTTGTCGCCATTCCTCTCGCTATAACAGCGTATCTTTTTTGTCCGTGTATAATTTCCACGAATCCTCGCTAATAGTATATTATCCCTGGGGGTCGAGCGAAGTAACTGGATTAAAGGCAGCAAATAAGAATATTGTAGGTTAAAAAGGACAGAAGCCATCGACGCAATGAATCCTTGCCACGATAATGTTTCAACTGTGATTCGGCGCGCGCATGCGCGGTACGTTAACCAATATAAAAATCGATAATAACTACAATATAAAAACGCTGTTTTATTGACGTTATGAAAATTACTGAGAAATTATAGATAATGTGCACTTTGCATATAATGTTGCGTCCATTAGGTTTTTCCTTGAAAATCTTTAAAGCTCAAGGTAAAAAATAGATGACTGATCGGGAGGAACGAGTACAAACGGAAAGGCGAGTAGAGTAGGTTGATTATCAAGTGTATAGTCTTTAAATGATTTATAAGTGCCTCAACATTTTGATATAATCAAGTAATTTAACTGGAGAGTCGTTGGATTACCGGAAGGATGTGTGAAAATGGATAAACAAGAGTTTCGAGCGGGATTTGAAAAAAGTAATGTAATGGGTCTTGCATTAAAAAGACGAATAATCGTTTCCTCGGTATTAAGCTAAACCCAACCTAACCTAAGCTAATGCCCGTGGATTCCACGCGAATACCACGGCTTAGATTTCTTTGCAGTGACACGAGACACGTCGTCCCTATTACGCGATACTCTCCAGCCCTGATCTGTACCAGCGGTTCAAGACTCCGGAGAAACTGGATCGTCCACTTGGCTCCGTAGTTCCGCAAATTAGAAACGGTGGACGGAACGGACAATCTCATTGGGACGAGACAGGGTTGCTCGGTGAAGCAATTACATGGGACAAAAGATGTGGAACGCCGCCCGAAGAAGCGTACGCTCTCAAGTGTAGTAGAATGTAGGCATAGAGACAGAGAAGTAGGCAGGCACGCATGCCTGGCTGACTGTAAAATAAACTAACAGGTGAGTATCTGTCGCTTTCAGGATACGTAAAAAAAAAAGAAAAGGCGACACCCAGTATGCAGTCGTGGATAGTTAAACGGGTACAGAACTTAACAGATGGAATACAATGAGTATCCGGAGTTAAGTCCGTGTATCTGTTTAGTCGGTAACTGGCCTGTTGCGCAAAACGTTTCTAGTCAGCGGCAAGCCTCGCCTAGCGATGAGGTGCCTGTAATTAATTTCCACTGTCTTGTAAGCAGCAAAAGCCAGCCAGACATATTTGCAAGGGTAGAGCATAATAGGTTAGGGTATACAGCGATACCATAAACGGTGGCATCGGTGTGTCTTTGAATAGTTCACACACGTCGTAAAATACCGTATACGAGTAAGGGCGTCGTCATCTTTTGTTTTCACTCGGCTATTCCTCGTTTTAGCTCCTTGAAAAATATACTTCTGGTGTGGACAGGAATTTACCTGACGCGCCCTGAGACTCGCTTATAGTCTCTCGACCCCATCATCGAGCACAAGCTATTCGCCAGGGCGTTAACACGTGCACACACGTTACACGTTCTTTCGCGCGTGAAGGAAATGAAAAGACCTTGCCCGGACGTAAATGATCCCTTTGGACGGATAAGTATAATTATCCAGAGCAGATAGGCATATACGGGATAAGACAAAACTAGGTCTTACCAAGGAAGTTGTTATGTACAGTTTTTATGTATGAACACTGCCACGGAGATACTTGTTTAGTCTAACTCCTTTGTGTACAAGAAGCCCGACTAACTTCACAGAAGTTATTCTTTCGAAGGGTATTATATTTCTTTGTATATGAATCGAGGATCTTTACTCGTAGATTGTGTAACACATGTAGGTATTTTACTGTAAATATTGTATGTGGTCAAGTAACCGGGCCAGGTATGCTGAAGTTTTTTTTTTTTTCTTTGTCAGGATCGGAGATCATCGCGAATAACAAGATGGACAACAACGCCAGTGACTTTTAACGGTAGGATTTTTGAAGCGACGCTCTCGCTCGTTTGCGGCACGACAGAGAAAAATCCCGCGGTTCACCGCATTTCGTTTTTACTTGAGCCATGACAGAAGTAAGCAAGGGTGGCCCGTCGACTAGGATTAGAATTCGTTGAATCGCCGCAACCCGTCAAACTGACGATCGTAGAATCATAAGGAAGTAACGGAGTCACTTGGTAGTTAAATAGCAAGCGCAAGGATTCGTATGCGATTCCGCCTTATCCTTCTGGCCGAGCGAGGTCTGCCTCAAGGACTTCTTGCCGCTGAACAGGACCTCAGACGATTGAAGCTTGCCTGCCTGTTTCTTGTCGTGTGACGCAATCGAATGCCAATGGCTACACGCGGAGGATCACAGGGTCGCATTTTATAGATGCTACCGACTAACGGTCGACGGTGTGTGTGCATTCTGCAATGTAAGACGTTCAGCGTCCAGTGATGTCAGACGTAGTGAATGGGAAGCTGATCGTTTCGTCTTCGATCTACGGATTCTCTCTTGGATGATGCTCCAGTGGAAAGGACGATCCCAGTAATTTTTAATGTGATTAGCATTTTTTTTTTCTTTTGAAATGGGCGTGGTACATCTTGTAGTAAAATACAGTAAACAAGGTGTTTATTCTGGATTTTAGTCCGATGGAATTTTTTGATTTGTCAATAGAAAATTCTTCAATAGGTCTTTGATACGTTGTGATCATTCGGCCATAGCGGCCGATGTACGGCTATTGTTCCTGAAATAGGAAACGATGAGGTAGATAATTTTTTCTTTGCGTAGCATTGGAAGGACTTATTTTATAGTGATTCATAACTTTGACGAATATTATTAAGCACTTTTCTCATTGCTCATTTGTTCTTGGGATTAATGTACCTAGTCATTTGATCTAATGATATTTATAAATGTTTTCTACAATATTTTTTTTTCTTTACTTGCTGGATGCGGTGCTCTGTTTTTCTTCGTATAAAATGCTCAAAAGATACATTTAGATCTTCCGGATCAATATAAATTGGAACTTATGAATTGATTCTCTGTAACAGATATAGTGGCTCCTTCTACTTGCTACTATTTCAATGTCGTTAAATGCGCTTTATGCTCTGTACACCAAGTAATAGTAGGAGATGAATCTCTGGTGTGATCAGCCACAGAAATAGTAATTCTATTTTGAGACATAGTTAACTGTGTCGGTATCTGTTACTGGCAGCACATACGTTCCAAAACGCATTATTCATGATTACTTGGAAGCATCATTTAAATATAATCTCGAAGTCGATCTACCTTCATTTATTAAAAAGTTACAGTTCTACGCAGCTAATTTACCTTTTTCCGTATTCCTGACTCCGCCTGGACAATCAAGAATTGTAGACTTTCGAACACGCGCGCCACGAGTGGCGTAAATCGATACTATTAACACGTCCCAAAAATGGTATCAAGCTTATCATCCGGACTTTCGTGTCCTCCTAACTGTTCTTGGCTCTGCAAAGTAGCATCGCCATCTAGCGGGGAAATACCAAATGAAATATAAAATGTTACTCTTGCAATATCAATTGTGCCATCGACTGGATAATCATCTGCGTTCGCCACAGTACAATATTCTTTAAGACAATAGACAATATTAACATTACTCGTAGAAGAAAATAGGAGAAATTTCCTAAAATTAACGTTTTTATTTCGTACGTCAATACAAAAAAAATATCTTCGTATCGTAAGGCACGCAAAGCTATAGAAAGCCCAAATGCTCATGAAGACATTGCACAATCTCGTAACATTTAAATGCACTCCGACTATAAATTGAAAATTCAACATAGATACGATATATTTCATTAAATGATTTACTGTTAGATTCATTTATTGTTAAGTTTATGATGGGCGATTGTCGAATGTCGACAGAAGTTTCGAATTTCTCTGAATAGTTTTAAACGACACGCACATATCAAGTAAAGATCGTATTATCAGAACTTCAAAGCGCAGTCTCTACAAATAGGAATAATCAGTATCTATCCTTAAAATTCAACAGCCCTGAAGTAATCAATAAATTAATAACGTCATAAGTAACATATATAACATACAGAAGTATAGCGCGGAATAGCCAATATGGCGCGAAACGAGTAGCTTTCCTTAAACGCTCAGACCTTACATGAATTAATGTCATTGGCCAATAAAGGGGCCCTTGTTTCCATGTAAACATAAATTTAGAAAAAAGAACAAGCCTTTCACACATACAAATTTTGATTCGATCCCTTTATCGGATCATAACTGTTTGTGTACTTCAGTCCAAGCGATATTGTTGCTCGACGTTGCTCGCATCAATATGATGACGCGACAGCAGCGCCACAGATTTTTCTTTCATCCTTCATTATTACTACCGCACGTCTCCGTTTGTTCGTAAGCACCGTAATGAGGTAAGGAAGAGTGTCAGTGTGTCTCGATGAAAAATGCAAAAAAAAAAAGAAAAAGAGAAAGATTGAAAGAAAGAAGCAAAATGCTAAACGCATGAGTTAAGCTGGTACAGCAGCAGCAGGTAATGCGGAGTCACTTGAAGTTGTCGACGGTACACGATAGACACCGGAGAAGAGAATAGTCTTGGTGGGTCTGTCGTAGATGAAGTAAAGGAATGGATGATTAGCATTGAATACAGCAGGTTCAGCAGGTCTGCTGGACCTGAATGTGAAGATGGCCGTCGCAGCTGCAGCAGTGGTACCCTCTTCAGTGACCTCAACACGAGCTCTATGAACGGCATCACCCAGATGAAGATTCTCTTCGCCGTCCTGAAGAAAGCCACGAAGATTAGCTACTCCCGGCATCAGTATTTCACCGGCTCCTAGTGCATGGAGAAGCTGTCCCACAGGAAGCTCGCGTTC
This sequence comes from Hartigia nigra, assembly GCA_031001745.1. Classification (NCBI taxonomy): domain Eukaryota; kingdom Metazoa; phylum Arthropoda; class Insecta; order Hymenoptera; family Cephidae; genus Hartigia; species Hartigia nigra. The sequence continues at coordinate 647,353 of JARPRG010000294.1, forward strand.
CACGGTGAAACGGGGTAAGGACACTTCGACCTCTCTTGGCGGCATGCCATCGTCGAGCAATTCCCAAAACTCTTCGGATCCGTTCTCAGTGGTGGTTATCCTTTCGATTAATTGCCGTACTCCGTCGTGCGCCCGATCGACGACCTGGGAATTAGGATCCTGACTGGTGGAGAGGGACCTCGCGGTTGCGAAAGGCGGCAGGAAGATGAACATGGAGATGTCATCGCCCTTGTATGGAAGCTGAAGTACATGGGCTCCAAGGACCTCAGATACAACTGTGATATAAAAAGTATTTTATGAGTATTAAAAATATAAATTAATTAAATATTATTTTAATTAAATATTCGATTAATCATTTATATTTACCGTGGTTGAAGCTTCCCTTCTGACGCATAAATGTTACGAATGTGCTTCGGGAGCCACTTGCGTAGAATATGTCTTTTTTCGAATTAGCAGGGTCGAATCTGCTGTGCCAAAGACCTTTGAAGTATACGGCGTTGGCCAGAACGAGGTCAGAGTCTTCGGTGATACCGCCAACCGGGATCAAGTCACGGATGTGTCCTTTTGTTGTGTTACCCACCCAGTCGTTCACGCGGTTACGTACCGCTTCCGGGTTCGTACGGAAATCGGCTTGTTCCAGTTCGTTGGCGAAGAGGTCTAGCATGCAAGTTCGAACCTTTCGCGCATTTGTTATCCAGATACGATTGGCAATATTGTACTCGTAGCTGCTCGACGAGTTGGCCTGTAAATAGAATGAACAACATTTAGAGGCTGACCTCTATTTTGAAGTCTTCGCGATAAACTGATAGATAAAATCAAACATGGTTATGAGAAAGTGCTCAGGCGAAATCGACACAATTCAACTTTCGCTCCAGTATCCATATACTTATTTGTACTTTATATATGTTTACACACACATACTGGAATCATATTAGTCTAACCTTGAAATCTCTAATATTATTTCATTATAATCATGTCATTTAATTAGTTGAATAAGGTCAACCGATCGGATTATACGATACGTACATGGATATACAACGATTAAATAATGAATTGTTGTTCACAAGAGTTGTCCATGCTTTAAAAAATTGTTTGTTTCTCGTAAACAAATAAATACCTCTCTAAACATCTTCATGGAATTTTCATAGATGTAGTATCTCTGAAGATCGACTTTCGAGACAGTGTCCGGTATGTGCAGTGCACGTTTCAGTGCGTCTTCAGTCGTTCCACGTGACCCAAAATAAGCCAGCGTTAGGGCCTGATGTAAGCTGTGTGGACTGTAGAAGATATTATCTTGGCTTTCGATTTGAGCGGTCTTTGATAACGTATCCATGGCGAATTTGAATCGAGCCGTCGTTATGTCCTTGTGTGCATTTTGATTCATCGTTTGTGGTTGATCATTGCCGGTTAAGCACTGAGCCGAAGACATCGCTACAATGCTGCCTAGCAGCAACAGGCCTATCCTCAGCATGCCCTGAAAATTTATAGAAAAATCACATTTATTCGCGTCCATTTTGTATAAGGTGAAATCGTTAAATAATCGTCATTTTATAATGTCCAATGGGTTTCGCACAATGAAAACAAAAAAAGAAAGCGGGGCGCTTCTCTTGCTTGTTACACGCAAATACGCAGTACGCATCTTGACGATTCCCACGCAACGTGCGTACTTTCCAAGCAGTTGCGAAATAACGGACCCTAAGAATTTTTTAAGGCATTCTTAATCGTTCTTCGAGACGACGCAATTTTGCGGTTGCCATTGGTAAACGCATGAGTCCAAATCGTAAGAAAGTGGATCGTGACGTGTTACTGGAAATATTTGTTTCAGAGAAAAAAAAACGTATGTTTGGGCAGACAGACGGGAGAAAAAAAATTACAGACCGTTGAAAGCGTCCTGACCCAATTTCAGGATGAAAACATTCTGGACCTTACGGATCTCAATGCTTGGAACGGGAAATGACTTTCTCTTCGTTTGAGAAAGTTTCCATTTGGACCAGACACTCTGTACGACGAAAGAAAAGAAAAATTGTCGTCGCTGTATATCATTTTGCCGGACTTTCAATGAAATTTCGCAATTTGCATCGAAATCCTTTCGGGCAATTGTGTCCTTAAAAATAATTTATTCGCATCTGTAAACGCGTTTCTATGATTGGCCTCTGCAAGGCCACGTACTAAATTCACCGACTGGATTGCATTACGAATTTCTTGGCGCCAAACGATAACTAATTCAAACGTATAAGTAGCATCGGTTTTTTTTTTTTTTTTTCGTTTCCTTTTCTTAAGTCTTGTTCTCTGTCACTTTGATTTACTGTGTCATAATTGTTTTGTTAACTCTCCGAAGTCAAGGCCTCCGACATATCATTCCCTCCCATCGAATCCATCATCGATCCTCAACATGATTTGTGATTCCGTCACGACGATTCTCGATTCTCGCAGTGTGGATCCACCATATCTATAGACTATAGAAAAGTGAAAGTACTGAGTCTCCAATGACGTCACTGAGTCCGGCTTTTCTGTCTTAAATTAACGTATGACGGATGCCTGGCTTCCTCCGACTCGTTAGCTCGAATTCAGTTCGAACGAAGACGGAATTTACGTCATTTCAATTTATCATGAATATCTACGTGGAATTTCCATTAATTTCGTTATTCGCGCTATAGGAATTTCCTAAGAATAAATTAAATACACTCAACCAATAAGACACGGTTAAAAATCTACGCGTATCAACGATGCATTCAAAAAGACAATTTTATAAAATTCTTTTTCTCAAATTTCCTCTCTTATTACGTCATCGAATTTATTAATACGGTATAAACCGAAATTTTACAATATATTTCGTCAATCTCATCAAAGGTGTTAAATTGTTATTTTCTCTCGCATTCAAGATCAACAATAAAGACGGAGACTGTGCGGTCTGTATGGATATTAGAGATAAAATCCAGCACTATGAATTCCTTTGTGTTACAACAGTGTATTATCGTCTCTCATAATAACGATAGTGTCGAGGGCACATGTGTTCAGCATAGAGACCTTCATGCTCCGTGGAAAATTGATAATGAAGCATAATGCCGGAAATGGATGTTTCCAATGGGATTTTTAAACGAGTTTCAGCATGGGTTTACCGACCGGAACTTATTCGAAGTAAATCGAAACAATTGATTGCTTTTGCCATTGTAGGCGCAGAGGCTTTGGAAAATTAAAAAAATTCTTTTCTACTTCTAATTCTATAATTCAAGCTAGCAAGAGACAATATTGTCCTATCATATATCCCAGGATATTTACATATTTTATTTAGATAACTTATCAAAAGTTTCTCTTTCGTCACGTCGGGTTACTTATAAAATGTTATCGTCGTGAAAACTATCTTGTAAATACGTATCAGTTGTTGACTTCTCAGTCGATTGTTTAAAGAAAAAAAGCTTTAATCGAGTTACGGGCCAGAAATCAGTCAACACGTTTTTTACAAGACATACATTTGTCCATTATACAGTATATTTAAGAAAGGATTATACTCCAAGATTTAATTATCATACCACTAAGTAGTATTACCGATAACTGTTCTCAGCACTGGAGAGAAATTTCGTCAAGTAAGAAAATACATATCCTTTCGTACACTGTTTATCGTATGAAATAAATGGACACCGAGTATATATTGCTCTTTGTCGTCAACGACTGTGATTGAGCATAAAAAATGGAGGATTGAAATATCAAATTGTTGCGTGACGTTTGGACATTTCTTTAAGTGGCATCGTGCAAAAAGAAAGTCTGAGCCAGGTTTATGCGTTAACCTGTATACGTATATAAAAATTCAAAGGCGTGGCACTTACCAAATTCTTAAACATCGTAACGAGATCAAACTACTGTCAAATATGACAATTATAAATAATACTGATATAAATGAAATCCGATAACTGCGCAAAGAGTATCGTAAGAGATTTTCTGTCGTGATGACGTAACAAAGTTTACGCTGTTAATTCTTTTTTCTCCGAGTCCAACATTCACACGTGCTACTAACGCTCGTCGCTAAAACAAAACTGAATGCACGTTGGGATCCTGAAGACCGCAACAGTCCTCTATACGTCCCCCACTACGTAACGTTCGTTGCGCTTCGCAATACTTTAGTACACTGTCGAACGTGAAACGCGCTGTATATCTCCCCACTGTTTTTCAGCTCCTTATCCCCACTCAGTCCATCGCTTCTTCGTACTCTCTTCCATTCCGTTTCATACGCAACGTGACTACGTTATACGGTATATACATACATACAAGTATAAGGCAGCTCGAGGACTATGCCATTTATTCGTTAAAGCCATAAGCGGGAAGCAGAGTGAATACCTGTGATATCAGCTTTACCGGTAAATTCATTATAGGAACTGATAATGGGAATTTGTGTCAGAGATTCCTGGAATGAATTCAGGAATGATTTCAAAGTCGACCAGACATTCGAAAGAGTCGGATACACTCCTGGATTTAAGACATTGAAAAACATTTGGCTATTGACTTTTTTTATTGGAGGTTAGTCAAAATGGATGATCCCATTGTTCCGGATGGAGAGTATTTATTTTTATGTTTTTGACAGGGAGCGAGAGTCACAGAGTTTAACACGATAAATGATGGTTGTCATTTTATACAGTTATGTTGATACTCTGAATTTTCAGATCAGATCATAATACTGTCTCACCTTTGAACGTGCGAGATCCGGGGCAAGCTGGGTCAAGATCACTAACGGTCTAACAAGTCAATCCGAAAGGAGCCTTGCGTCCTTAAGTAAACCTGAATCGAGAGTCGTTCAATGCCAGATTCTAAGTAATTGTCATTTTGTCTTTATCGTATATTATAATTGTTGAGAAATTTTGTGATTTAAAAAGGATATACGTGTTTTAACGGCATTCACAAATTTAATATTCGATTGCCAGGTGGTAGTCCTTGTTCTACGGCTGTCGTAGGATTTCGGGACTTCCAAAATTATTACTCTGACAGCTCAAACTTTTATTATCATCAAATTTGCCTTCTGTCTGGGATTTCTCGAATTTCTCACGTACGGGTTTTTGCGTTTTTCCCCAAAGTCCCAATATATACCTGTAAATTATTGCACCCAAGTCTGTTGTTCTAGCACATGGGTTTTCCCCTGACAAGTTTTACGACCAGTTTCACGTTATTTTTATTTTCTTTCGTTCGCGTCGGCCGACGCTCTGATAACGAGGTTGGCCTTTTAAACTAGAGCGCGTCAACTTTCAGATTAAGATGACTACTGCTTACACTAAATTTAAGTTATCTACTGCTTCTGTTCTTTTTTTTTTAAATTCATCTTGTCAGTTCCACTAGCCATTGAACTTATTCAGAGTGTAACGACAGCTACACGGTCAATGATTTTCACGAACAAGCAAATTTTACGTGTACGAATAACAAAACTGTGTTCTTGAAATTTGCACTGGTGAACAAGTTCAAAATTATTACGACCCGTTATATAATCCACGTTAAAAGCAGACAGAAGAAAAAGAAAAGCTTAGAAAAAAAAGAGGTAATTCGATTTGAATTAACGAACCGTGCATAAATTTTACTATTCCGCGACGCGGAGTTGTTGACATGTGAAATTATCCGAGCGTGCGAAAAAATTACGCGGGTTTCCCCAGTGTATATATATCGATTCAATCGTTACCCATGAACAAGTAAATATTAATAAACTGAATTGTTCAGTCAACATACAAAAATTCAGTGCCACTGTATCACTATATTATAAGGAAAATTGATACTCCCAAATATAAGCAAAATAATAGTAACGCTATATCTACGTAAATATAGAAATAATTAAATAGTAATAAGTGCGTATGAATTGTCAGAAACGATATAGTGAGTCATTTATAAAAACGTCCAATGAAATAGCAATCCGATCTGGTATAAGAACGAATAGAGACAAAGTATAATCATACACTACTCGGCACATTAAACAACGATGCCATAAATAATAGTAAACTGCGCTCGGTGCCCTTAAAAAAAAATAAATAAATAAAACAACATTCGCGATATGCAATAACGAACAATCTTATCGATCTCCGACAAACGCTCGAGAATAAAATTACAGTCCAGAGTAGCAATGAATGTATCCCTCCCCCCCTCCTATAGCCTATATAACAGTAGCATGAAATCAACACGATACAAATAATGTACATTCCTAAACCGTTAACAAGCGCGAGTTCAAGGCGTGTACTGTGTGCATTCCTTATCGATCAACACTTAAAATGCAATTGCAACGTAACTGCAATTCATAACGAACGTTTCATGCCGAATATGGATCAACGTAATATAACAATAATAAATAACGATCTCACAACCGGTCGGAAACATTCAAACGACAACGAGTTACACTGGCATATTACAAACTGCATCGTGCAACGGTGCATTAGTTATAAATCTAAGTGCATAAGAATACGCGAATTAAATTGCATCCAGTCGATCTATCATTCGCTAGCAGAACAATGGACTTACCTTATACGTCATTTCGCGAATGCTCGTTAATTATTTGTGTTATCGTTATTATTTTCTCCCGTACAAGTTCTTGGAGATATCGAGGCTCCTTTATTTCGTTGCTTTCCCCTTTTCTCACGACTGCCTCTCTGGATGCACCTTCAAAAATAATTGTCTTCTTTTTGATTTTCAAAAATCGTATTCTCCCGTACGTCAGGAGGAACACTGTCGCGGCCACTTTCTGCTTTGTATTGGCAACTGTACGGGAATGCGCTGCTGCAGGCAACTTTATACGCTGGATAGTCTTTGTATAGACTGTAGAGAGTATAGAGTCTCTCTGTGCCCTTCTCGTCGCGTTAACTCGCACGTATTCAACTCAGTACTACCGGTATATATGTAGATATACGTGTAATACGTATATGTTACTGTCCAGGGAAAATCCCAAGTTGAATTGTTCATTATCTTAATACGACTATCTTCTTCTTCTCGGTAAAGGTCGCAGCTGACACGTCAAGTAAAAGTGCATGGTTTTGCGATCGTTTTATTGTTCATAAAAATATATTCGGTGATTTAGTTGTTACGAATTCATTTTTTTTCTTTCTTTTCTTTCTTCTCATCCTGGATCCTTTTCCTTGCTGGATATACAATATGTACTTATTGTACTACGGGTCAGGTCGCTGTTACTTTTGCTTACTGTAAATTGCATACGGAGTGGGAATGCTAAGAAGTATTTTGGATAAGTGGACATTGATATATTGTTATAATACTAATACGTGGACATTCGTGGTATATTGTACTAATGTGTAAATCGTGTAGAGTGATGGAACGTGAGATTGTTTTTTTTTTAATGAAAATACGAGTATATAGTTTCTGGTTAAATTCGTAAGGCTTAGGGTGTGTCTATATTTTGGAACGATTGTGGCGTCACGAGCTTCTGGTTTCGTTAATTTTTATTATTATCTTTTTTGTCCTTTCGGTTGTCCCGATCCATATGTATAATCCCAATTTAGAAATCATAAATATATTACAAGGATCCTTGTCCTCGTCGCGAGACATTTTTAAATCGGTATGATTATCAAATGAAGTATCTTATTATGTATATTTGCTGTGCGACTACGAAACTTATAATACAAGTTGAACTCAGTATGTGTACTTGATTTATTCTGCGATTAGACAGTCGTTGGCCTCTGCCTTGAGCCCGCATTTAGTCACAAATTAAATAGCAGGTACCCCTAGGATAATAGTGCTGCGGAGAAAGTGTAACGTTCAAAAGTTTCATGCCAAAATATACGGAACAATAGAGTTAAGAAGGTTTGTTTACACTGTATAACATTCTCATGCATATGTGCGGGTTCGCCGCGTGGTAACTATAAACAGCCTTAAGAAATCCGTACAAAAATTATGGATTATTATTCGAATCCTGTCCAAAAGTTGTATAACAACTGGAAGGTATTTTTATATTTTATTATAATTTTTGTTTTATTTATTCATTAGATTTCTTGTAGCTCAATAACCATGCATATTGTTAGCTGTAAGAACGGTATAAGGTTTACGGTACACTTTATTAAAGTAGATTAGAATTTTTACATGAAGCGAATATATGTATATATACGTAATTCTTGATTTGTTTTGTTATTACTTATATTTTCCATCTAAGCAATTCGAGTCAATAAGGATAAATTATCTGTTTGTAGATAGAGTTTCTTTAGATTAAAAAAAAAAAAAATATTCTTGGAGTTACCGTTTCTCGTATCATGTATATATATAGTTATGCGGGCAATAAGGGCTGAATGTAGGAATTCCCGAATGAAATGGATTTATGTATCTTGGGATTTTCAAGAGAAACTTTATCGCTCTTTGCGTGTGGAGTGCCAGAGTAAAAAAAATATACGTGAATTATCGTACGGGGGCGTTTGCGTGATACGTACTACGTGCTTGGCGTCGAGTGAAAGTGGAAAATATTCTTGTGAGATTTCGCATGGAAATTTCGCGAATTCTGACGTATCAGTAGGCCAAGGAGTGGGACGATAAAGGGAAAAGGTCGGGTAAATTATTCAGGAATAATAGAATCTCAAGTGGTCATTGCCAAGGATGAAATTCAATTGAGAACAATTGATACTATTCGGCGTAAAACCGCTGTACGAATTATCATTGCAACGATGTGCTATTCAATGATTTTTCGATATTTCCCTGCTTGGTTGTTTCCTTATTCAAAACCGCATCCTGTTCTTATCGTAAAGTCTTGTACGTGACGATATTTCTGTCTTATGTAATATATACCTATTTTCAATAATAAACATACTAGGAAGTGCTATGTTGTAGCACGGATTTCCAATTAAAATACATGATAGAGATTGAAGATATAATTGAGAATCGATTTACCCTGTTGCTTTAGTGGAAGGATTTTATTAAAGAACATAACGTACAACAATAACTATGATTTATTATGAAAAAAATATGTTTTTATGAAAAATAAACTTTTTATACGCATCAAAAAAGTATTGATGCATCAAATCGTAACTATAGGAAGAACAGAGAATTTCTATGGCAAATTCTTACACTAATAATATTTTAATACTGTACAATTCAAAAGTGGAAAAAAACTATCTGCCTTCGTACTAAGCCCTATGGTATTATTTGAGTAAGGCTTATTACGTTTCTATTAACGCTAAGTGTGATATTCACGACTAAACTCTGTTAATGAACATTTCTTATTCTTACATTGTCCGTAGCATTGCACATCAGTAATTTGAACTTTACAGAGCATAAAATAAATTTTTTCTATTAAGTACTTGCATCAAATGAAATTAATAAGCGTGAGTTATTGGAGGATTTATAATTCTAACATTGTTTCCTCCATTTTTTTATAGTATCATTATATAATGGAAACAGCTATGAATTATTATGTGTTCGATGACTATGACATTATCACACTACGAATTACTTTGATGCAGCGTACACTCTAATTCTATCATTGATCAATAAAATATTTAACTAATTTCATGTTAAATACGTAATTAAATTTGTATAATTCGGTATATTAATTGTAACCAAAAGAATAACTTTCAGATAAATTCACATAAACGACTGTGCGTTATCGTATATACATCTTTAATATATGTAGATCTGGCAACTAAATTCATAAGGTATAACTGCTGCAGAACTACTGATTATGGTTGGTCTTTTTCACTATTTCTGGTAATGTTTTCATTAGAATAGTAAGACGAGTCAGCACGCAACTTCGCTTTGAGCTGTCTTCATATTGATTTCGCTTTGGTTATTGGATAAAAGTTTATCGTTTCTTATCCATAATTCTAAGTCTTGACCACTCTGATATTTTTGGACGATGGTGTAGATAGACATTATCATGAATATAACGCCCAGTACAATAAAATATCCGGTATATACAAAGTACTGAAATACAGAAGAAATATATGTGAATTAAATTGTTCATAAAATTAAATTTTATTATGCCTTACCTGAGATCTAATACTCAAATCGAAAATACTTCCACTGATAACTATGTATGTAAGTAGACTTTGAAGTAACAATGCGATCAAAGTATTTATTCCAAATATTAGACCATAGCTGTCCTTCGACAAATGGTTGACAACTTGAAAACTGAAATAGAGAGAATTTTACAGCGGCGATACAATTTTTCAGAATGATTCATCAGGATATTATAATAACTCATATGTTCATATCATTGAATTAGTTACAGAATTACTAGGATAAACAAGCAGTCGTTTATATAAGTACCTGGCTACGGTGACAATGGTGTGATAAATAACACCAAACATAATATATACAGTATACGAAAGCCAGATATTGTAAGTACGAGCAATTATTAGTAATAGTATGCCTTCTAAGAATGAAAATATTGATAACGTTGCTTCTCCAACCAGTGGCCAATTTAACTGTAATTTTCCAACACCAAATACTGCAGCAGCACCTGTAAAATATTTATAGATGTTATACTCTGATTATACAATGAATAATGCAGGATAGTTTAGAATATACTTATATCACTATTAAAGTCATTATCACATTTTTAATGGAACATAAAAGGTATTTAACGGAGCATATGGTATTACTTGTTGGGGATCTATCAACTGTCATTTAATCAATAATTTTGTCATGGATTGAATTTATGATCGAGTGATAAGTCGCTATGATAAATGAAGATAACTTGTCTTAGAAATTATGAATTAAATTATCAGTCTAATACAGAAGCAATGATTACCTATAATCGTATACAGTGCTTCCACAGCACCATTATAAATATTGTCTCCATCAGCAACTGTATCTTGCCATATTAACTGTGTATAACTGATGACTTGTAAGTAGCCGCAGGTTGCAAAAGCCCACCAAAGAGACCACTTGATCACAGTAAAATTTGTATATGCATCTATCATGTGTTTCCATAATAGGATATATGCAGATTTTATCTTCAGTCCTAAAGAAGGACTACGACAAGATTTATCAATTGGTATGTGTTGCTCAGAATTAAACGAACAAGTGTTATTGTCTTGTTTTGATTTGCAATCGTTAAACATTAGACTGGACGTTGCTTGCACATAGTTGAAATTAACTGGATGAAAATATATCGATTGGCCAACAGATGGCAAGAAAAATGCCCATAATGTTGCAAAGGTAAGTGCTGCAACAAATATATTAATTTATGTATCAAAACAGGACGACCATATTTGACTAGATCAATGTGATAACAGTTATAATTACCTCCTAAAGTAATGTAATTCAGCTGGTGATAATCTAAGAGATCGAATGACGTAGTCAATTGGCCAGTAGTACCAGCTAAAAATCGACCAAGCAAAAATGCCGATCTTGTATGTCCAGTAACTTCTTGATAATGTTCTTTATCAACTTTTGCATATATATAAGTATAATAAGCGACTTCCGTCGATAAAAACAATCCATAAAAAAATTCCAGAAATTGCATCCCAAGAATGGTGTCGAGTAATATCATCATAAGATAAGTAATAGCACCGGATAGACCACATAAAATAATAACCGGCTTATAACGTGCAAAATCGGTAATTAAGAAGATAAGAACTAAAGTCGCGAGATAAGAGTAGGTACCCATTGGATAGATATCTTGGTTTACCTGCAAGAATAAGAAAAAATTAATCAAACTAAAATCATTTATAATTTAAACGATTTACCGCCATAACATAGTTTCAATGCATTGAAAGAATTAAAACGTAGAGTGTACAATTCACTGAAAAAAAAAAAAACTAGAAAGCAACAACATTGCAATTACGTTATTGACTGTGGGACCGAGTGTTAATTTTCTATAACAAATAGGTTATCTAAAACGACAATTACATTGTTTATAAAAAATCCACTAAGGGCAATTTAAACAGGAAACTATCTTTCAGATAAAAAATTATTAATGAAATGACTGCAAGGTGAATGTAATGTCATGAGAATGCATAAATTCAAACGAACTTGTTCCGCCGTGAAATTCTTCCATGGTCCCGTCAAATAGTCTGTGACAAAAGGTTCCGAGGGCCGAAATTCCTTAAGGAAGCCAAATACACACAAAATCAACGAAATCTTCATCCAGCTCATGTTGATTGAAAAATTCACAATCATATTAACCGGGAACGAGTAACCTTAAATTTCGAGAATTTCCCGACTACCAAAAATAATTATACTAATTTTAATTAATTCACTTTTCTTAATCGGAATTTACTATAATATTATAGACGTAAAGGGTAACATTTTGGTATTATACAGCTAACAATACCGCATGAAGTAATATAACGAGCAGACGATTTCATTTCTGAATAATCTTATATAAAGGTTATACGAATGCAGCGCCACGAGTGATAAATGTACGTTATGCATATGAACGCTCGTGATAAATTAAATAACTGGTCGATTGCTTACATATTATAGCAATGAATATGTGAAATTTAAAAAGTTTAGAATAAGAACAATAGAATAAGGACAATGTATCTTAGAGTAAAAATTATAATGGATTAACGCGTCACCTGGTAATAGGAAAGGATAAAGAAGGTTTTGAGTATGTTAAAGGGAATTCCAAATGGCAAAAGAGAATTACAGGTATGTAAAAACGGAAAATGGATCTTTCCAATATACAGGCTTTTATTAAATTATTACCGTTATAATATGAGAATACACAATTTTTACATGTACAATATAATATATTATATATTTCGTCGTTAACTATTTATTCATTTTATACACGTAAATATGTTCCATTTACTCCGCTTTTTTTTTTGTCCCTTTCTTTTTTTCTTACCGACACTTACTTAATCTCGTACAAATAAAGACTCGACGTTAACAAATGATTATGCACAGTACCACTTTTATATTCACTTAATTAACACTCCAGGTTAATAAATTAAATATTTAAATGCAATTTACACGTAGCGGTAGTTGTAGATCGTTTCGCGTGACTTTAACACGTTCCTCTTCCTGCGCTTTACCTGCGCTTTATTCATACATATTTTGAATACTCGTCGAACTAGGAATTTCGCAAATTCATTCGTTATTGACATTTTCCATTAATGGCGATACTTCTTCGCGACATGATACCACTATCTGTGTAATGTAATTACACATACGCACATTCAATATTATACGAGTGCGCGCGCGCGCTTATGTACAGGGCGTTTCATTCTTATGGGTCAACATTGTTTCATCATCACATTTGCCTACACAAAGCGCCTGAGTTTATCAGTTTAATTAATCCTCGCAATTACAGTTATCCAAAGGGCTGATTTTATCACCGCTCGTAGTTTACATGCGACCGACAAAGTAAACAATGCATCAAAGTGATCGGCCCATTCGTTATATATATATACATATATATGTATATATACAGTGTGTATTTGAAAGTCTGTGTCAGTAATAAAATAACGCTGTGTGCTCGTGAATTTCAGAGAAGAAACAGAAAAATCTCTCTCGTCCATATTTTCACGGTAAATTCTTATGTAGTATATATAAACGCGCGCGCACGTTCACTTAACGGACACATACTCACACGCATACATACGCTCAATTATATTTATACGCAGGATGCTTTAAATATTAATTCGACATGTACAAGTAATGTTTTTGCTTCATATTTTTGTTTTTTTTTTTTAAACCCTCTTTCTGAATACTGTTTGTCGCTGAGATTAAAGATGGAAAGAGAGAGAAAGACGATAGAGGAGGTAAGTGTAAAGTAAAGTGAAAAATGAAAAAAAAAAAAAAAGATAGAAAGAAAGAGAGGAGGAGAACGGCGAGTAGGTTAATTTTTTTTATCTATCCCGTCACGTCTCTCTCTTATTTAAAGCGAAATCCTTTACTTTGGCATTGCGATATTCGGCTATGATTTTTCTTTTTTAAATTGCAGTTGGTATCGGAGCCCATAAAAAATACAGTGTAATCTGTGTTATATGGTATAACGTATATATAAGGTGCATGACAGTTTGTTACCGCGCACATGAGATATTCCTCAAGCTTACGCTTTAAGAAATGTTTCCCATTTACACGAAAAAAGTTAATTGTAAATGTATCACGATACTTGTATTGTATATCATATATATCCAATGGTATTTTAGCGAAACTTATACGATTGGAATGATTGCACTTTTCTAGAACACCGATTATATTACATGAGAATCCATTTAATCAAAGATTTCGACGAAGTCGTTTATCCATCTTACATATACACCATTTAGTCATATCATATCGTATTGTTATTAATTATTGACCAGAGGATTTGCAATCACTTGTCAGTCACGAATAGCAAATGCTGTAATGACTGATTACAGTGACGATGCGTTATCGGCGGCTATTATTACATCTTACAATTTGGGCTTTATATTTTTCTTTTATTCATAAGAATTAATGTCCTGCTCAAAGTGCACAGTAGACTTGTCTCTCTGTGTAAAATGAATTTATTCAACAATTCGCGAATGAAGGATCAAATATATATAATAATAGAATGACGATTCTTTGTGATAATAGTGTATGCTGTGATTTTGAACTATGCTGTTTGGGTCTCTAGTCGTTTTTTTTTTTTTTGATACAATGAACGATCGGCATCATATGATACAGATGTGTAATTATCGTAGTACTGATATGACGTACGAGTCATGAAATAGAACATAGAGATAGATTGCGATAACGAATCTGAGTACGTACACGATAAAAATCATAATTAATTGAATACAGCTTCCAAAGCTTATGAGGATTGCAAGAAAATTCGCTCATAGTTTGCACAGAGTAATTCACAATTATCCGTAGCGGCGTTATTAAAATTTAAAAAAATATAAAAATACACGGCGTACTTTATTTCTTCTTGCCCTTGTTTTTGTTTTTTTTTTTGTATCATTTTCCGTTTTCTTCCTTTCTTCTCAAGAACCTTCGCTCAGTCTGCGCGTACGCATAATCAAGTGCATATACATATCATTATATAATGATACTGAGAAAATGTAAGGTTCATGAAATTTCAAATCATTGAGTCATTAAGTGGAATAATGAAATCTACATTACGGCCGAGAACATCGGTTTGTCAGCTGGGTAAACTAAATGAATTTAAGATTCACGTTCAAGTTACCACGCAACATTGTGCAAGAGTCATGAGTTCTCATTGGCTTTTACAATATCAATAAGCTTCAAAAATTACGTTCGTTCAAACTTCATACCAAATACGACGATATCCAATACTTTTCATATCAACGAACGTAACAAAGCAGTAAACATAAAAAAAAAAAAACCAATGATAATCTCACGACGGATACGAAATCTTTAAGAAGATCCAACCGGACGTTCACAATAATATACGGAGTTCAAGCAGCAGTGGTAAATACTTTCTTAGCTCGTTCACACGTTATGGAGGATATATTCTACAGCCTTCCTTACTTCTTTACCTCGTCGATACCATTCGTATAAATATATAATATTTGATATACTTATTTATCGAGATATTTCACTTCCAATCGATCCATGTCCTTCCTTTAGAGCGGTCGTACTGAATTTGGTATTCATCAATCACAAGGATGATTTTTAGTCTCGTTAATGGTCGTATTTGCTCCAGGCTACGATGTCATCGATACGTTTCCAGTCGGCTGATTAGTTCATAACAAGACTGTCTATGCGTTCAGGATAGGCAGACGACAAACAGGCTTGTAATTTCAATGCTCTATAAAGCATATACAGGCTTTACGTCATTGTGCCATTTTCTATTTCGAGATAACGTAATATATATCCCACGATATCTCGATGCATATACGACGCGAGGTAACGATGAAGTTTTCAAGGTTTCAGAATAGACATATTTATCCTTGCGAATTCGTAAGTTAGATTCGCAGTGAATTCTTTTCCATTGTAATGTTGAGTGAACGAGATTTTTGTGCGAGGCCAACAAGATCTTTTTCTTCTCTCTTTATGAGATGTTATTGCAGTTACTGGAACTCCTTGTAAAATCCTTAACGATGCTCCAACGTATGACGATGCAAGATCCGATATTGAGAAGTTTCTTAAAAGTAGTCAGAGACTGAAGTATTCCTAATAGACGATACAGCAATGTCGTCGTTGGCTCGTGTACGAATGAACGTGACGCGGGAGAGGATGAAGAACTTAAAGGGTTTTAGGATTGATTCTGAAGTAAAAGAAGAGGATAAAGAAAAAGAAAGAATGAGAGAGAGAGAGAGAGAGAGAGAGAGAGAAAGCGAACGATTGAGTGAAAGAGAGCGTGTTAATCGCTAATGTAGCATCTTGGAGCTTTGGACGTTTGTTTGTACACCTCGTTGTCTTTGTAGGAACACGGTCAGGCATCTGTCTCTCCTTTGAGCCTGAGTCGTGCGAAATCTTCGAAGATTATGTCGTCGTCGCCGGCGTCTGCTTCCCTGTGAAACGTAAAATCATAAATATAATCTGGATGCTCCAGCAGGCAAATAGGGACATTTCGTGCTCCTCCCTCTTAAAATCTCTCCTCGAGTAGGATCGATAAGTCTGTATTTGCATGCGCATAATAAAAGTGATCTATAAGAGCTTCAATTCTCGAAAGCACGTTTCACGCTAGGTGGGATCAGTGTAAAGATATATAGAGGAGAATTAATTAGATAGAAATTCGAGTCCCTCTATGAATATGGAATTCTCATTACGAGATAAAGAGAGAGAGAGAGACAGCAAGAGAGAGAGAGGAGACTAAATAGAGTTGCATATATAGATATATATAATTTGATCTAACTCACGTATCCCATTGGATGAGATTTGTGTCTAGTGGTATTTCACCGTCATTGGCTTGGTGCGTCGGACTTGGTCGAGCCGTCGATGGCATCGGTGGTTCCTCTTCCGGTTTAGGATGCATCAGTATAAACGGCAATTCCGCAACCAGTTCCCTGCCAAGAAATGAAATTATAAGATTTATCGTACTGCATTGCCTTGTTACAGGGAGGACCAAGTACTTTTTTTCTTCTTCTCCGTTTTGTTTTTAAATTGAATCAAGCACTTGGCTCTGACAAGGATCGCTATGAATTAATTTTTGTACTTACCCGCCAAGCGCTCCCAGGCAAAGTTTTACTTTAACCTTGTACTGCACGATGATGCCAAGATTTTCACGTTGCGACGGATCCGCCACACTACGGGATACAAATTGCTATCAGTTGATTAGAATGACGTGCAATCTTTTTTATAAGGCAGAAATACACTCATTCAACGTACATTAAAAAGAAAGCACAAGCATGCAGGCGTAATAGTTTGCGTAACGTCTTGGGCGGCAAATTGAGTATTGATTCTCTTTAAGTTTGTGCATGGGAAATATATTAAGGTGCAACGGGCCATCTTGAACTCAATTATGCATCATGAAGTACACAATGTATAGTATCGATATGTTTTGTAGCAATTCCAATTCCGCGACTTCGGATTATTTGATTGAACGGGATGGACAGGGATTGGAGGTTGACGGTGCATTTCATCTCTTTGAATTTCATATCGATTTCAATGCCGGATACGTTGAATTCCAGATGTCGGATGCAACAGAAGGGTGTGCGATGAATGCGGAGCGTAAAAACATGCAAAGTCGAGACTATTCATGCAAAAGCATTATAAAGCGGCGTCCACGTGGAGGAGAATGGGAGGAAGGCAACTGAGATGTTACGTCTATACGCCTGTGGGGGTTTACTTAAAAAAAAAAAAATTGTATGCTTTTTTTTAACGTCACTTTGGTAGGATTGCTAAATTTTTTATAGAAAAATCATGACGTGTCAAATAAAGACGCAATTAATGGTGCACTGGTGGACATCTAATACCGTTAAACGACACCCAATCCGATCGAGAGTCCTAACAATTGCAACATGTCGCAGTTATAAAATCGCAACCTCCACTGGGTGTCTTTCATTTTTTTTAATCAAAACATCAACTGCGAGATAAAATTTGCACGTGGGAAGAAAACGTGCTAAATAAATGTATCGATCCTTAGTCTTTAACGAGTTCGATAATAACTGCGACGTGTCACGGAAAAATTTGGAAAATATTGCCAAAACCAAATAACGCGGTCGCTTCACTTCTTTCGTTTTTTTTTTTTTCGCGCGAAATGCCAGTCAGGCTGAATACGATTGGACAGCGGCAGACATTTTGTCAAATGATACGCCTGTAAGATTCGCGTGGTTACATACACGTCATTGAAATGATATGCGATTATAATGCAAAGCGGGATAAAAAAAATATATATATATCGTCCTTACGCATAATTAAATGTAAGAAAAGAGGAAAAAAAAAAATGATTTCGTTAACGTGTCGTGTGAAACGAGACGATACAGCTTTTTGGTACGATATGGGCGTCCCGTGCATTAGGAACTTTGTCAGGTCTTCTGAATGGCACAACTTTTTGCTTGGCTATTTTGTTCGGATGGATGAAAAGAAAAATTATGTTCCTGCAAATTTTTTTCTTTTTTTTTTCTCCATCTTTCTCGCTCCACTCGTCACTCTATCTACTCGTGTAATTTTATCCTCCTTTGACGACCTAGGTCATTTCTTCAGATACTAATGACAATCCTAATCCATGGGGCTTCCCATATACGCACCTTCGAATGCCTTTCCGTTATACGAAAAGTATCAGCCAATAGGTAGACAAAATCAAAGACAGAAGAGAAATGTGTATGAAACATTTGTGATATACACTGACATATTTCTTCATTAATTCAGGATATCCGTTAGGGTTACGGCTCCATTTGAGAATACGGGACACATAATAAAGATATACACGAGCATTTATAAAGTTTCCCATAGTTCATTACATATATCGACCATAAAACGATTCAACATGGCCCACAACATCGTAGGCTCCGATTAAATACAATTTATCGAATTGAACACACATTTAATAACGCTCATACATTCGACTAAGTTCCTTTGTCAAATTCGATTGATTAATAAAATTCTTTATCGAGCAATTTTAAATAATAAAAAAAAATAATAAAAAATAACACGATATATTTAAATAAAAACGTGCCATCCCCTCTTCTATCAATCAAAATTTGGATTATGACGTGCTATTAAAAAAACAGCTACAATGAACTCCATGTAAAATGTCGTAAAACAAATTTTTTTAACGGAATGTACATTCCAGCAAGGACAACCGTAATCCTCTGAATATCCCGTTGCACGATGAATGGAAAAATTCGTATTATAGTAACTGCAAATGCCGCAACATAACGTATCTGCATGTATTAATTGGTCTTACAGCGTGCTGGACGCCAAATTGGTGTCCTCGTGTTTGAGCTGGCCGTCGAGGGCAAGCCCCCATTTATCTTTGTTGTTGGCGAGAAGCGGTGTCAGCCAAAACACTTTGCTCAGCGTGAAACCTGGCCCCACTGGGCATCCCTCCCTGACAAACATTAGCATAAGTAAGGCCGTAATATGTACAGTCGCCGCAGAGCGTCCCAGTGTATACTAATTTTCGCAGCCGGGATTTATCGTCCTACGACACTGCAGTTAACTACGCGAATGAATTGTTTGAAAAAATATATATACATATATTTCTCTGTATATGATTATACGACAGTGTCATACCCGCGCGACACGAACGATAAGAGACCCATTTGATTTTCTTTAATCGCAATATTTTATCCTGTAAATTTTGGTCTTCATACTCGATTACTCGAATAATGGAACGCACTCGAACGCACCGATCGTCCATTTAAACGAAACGTTAAGCGATCGTTCGCGCGCGAAAAAATTTGAAATTTCGCGCGCGCACGACGTGATACTGTATTGAGTATTGTAAAGTAAAATAAGTATGGCAGTGAAAGGTATTGTTGAAAGTTCGGTGGAGTCGTTCGTTACGGAAGATAGACGTATAACAATGGCTCGTATACGATCCTATAGGTATGCGTCTGTCTAATCGAATTCCGGATGCGGGTATAAGAGATACAGTATAGAGAAGAGTTGGAATGATACTTATTATATCAAGGATTTCTACGAAGAGAATTGTAATAGCCGATAAGCTAGGGAACATCAACCGTATCGACTCCGAGTACGTAAATCTGGATAGATATTAGTCTTGTGCCACACAGTGCAGAATACAAACTACGTAAACGCTTGGATTCGTGGGATAAGAGGAATATTTGCGTATAATATAGCAATCGACGATCCTTATCACATCTTAGATACGTACTGACAATGAGATATTGATAAGCTTTGTACGTAACAATGAAATCACGCAGACGTACCGTCTCGGTGTACACATGAATATACTAATTATTTATATGGCAACAGTGTATATAGGAATTTTTGTTTGAAGGATCACTTAAAAAGTACCATCACCGACCGAGCACCATAGCCATAAGTAGTGACCACGTGGTTTACCATAAAACCCGCCAAAAAAATCCCCAGCACACACCATTTAAGAAAATAATTGACATTCCATTCACCAAAGGTATTTCTTTCTTTTGTTTTTTCATGGTCCAGAGATGAAAAATCGAATCGTTAATGTATCCTAGATACAATATTCTTCGTGTACCTTTGATTAAAGAGATACAAAGTTTACCAGATCTGAATTTTTAATATTGTTTTTTTTTTTTTTTTTTTGAAATTCGTATACAAATACCTCCTCTTTCACTGTTATCCAATTCGAATTTTCATTTCTTTACCTATCAAGTCCAACATTCCGTGCCCAAATGTCTGAGCGCTCACATGGTGCTAGATGCGAGATTGGTGTCCTCGTGCTTAAGTTGCCCATCTAGAGCAAGGCCCCGCTTGTCCTTGTTGTCGGCAAGCGTCGGCCTTAGAGAAAAGACCTTGCTCAGGGTGAATCCCGGCGCTACCCCTATACTGCCAGTGCAATAATCTTATTTTCTTTTCGCTAATTTATAACTGATGTTTCAATTAGCTCTAGATATGTTTTCTTACATTGTTATATAATTATCACGTGGAACTAGTATCGTCGATAAAATCGTTACAGATAAAAAACAAAAAAGAGGCACTACTTCATCACTCCTTACTTCCATATACTAAATGGGTATTAACTGTGTCTGGTTTAAACTAGCTCATAGTTACTTCCCTATTCGTACGCTACTTCCGTATTGCTTCTTGTTATACTTTTTTCTTTTTTTTTTCTTCCTACCCGCGCACGTTCCCTCGTAACACCGTGATTTCTTCGTTCCAAAGTGGAACGAATAATGAATATTAAGCGTGAACATCGCACGGGAGGATGAAACAATTAATTACTTCCACCGTGTGCTGCAATTGTATCAGCAATCTCTTTTTGCCCGGCACGAACAGTACGAAGTTAATAGCGATATGCGAAAGTGCAATTTACACTTTGCGCCACGAAACCTTCCTATTAATAGCAAGTCCGTGTTCTTGAAACGACTGTAAAATTTTGCATTACCTCAAATTGAATTAAGCGCGACCAGTCACGCCACTTCCAGGACGCGTAAGGCACGCCCTGTTTCGAGAACTCTCCAAGTGAATCCCAATTTCCTGTACTTTACGCACTTTTTTTTTTCTTTTGCTTCGTTAACTCTTTTTATTTTCATCTCTAATCCGTTCCACGATTCGCGTACTCACTTGCGCAGATAGAATCGCTCCCGGAGAACACGTGTCCGACACGTAACGGTTGTAATTCGTGTGGAAGTAAAAAAAAAAAAATTTTCGAAAATAATTACGATCGGCGAGTCCACGAAGTCGTCGACCCGAGTTTATTTTCATAGCGCGAAGAGACTCTGTTCTCGATCCTTTACGACGATTTAACGACGTATCTTACGTAGCTACCGTCGATCCTCGGCGATAATAATAGATCTAGACGGCGTGTCCGCAACGTGTATGCGATCGTATAAAAAATAAAAAAAAAATAATGAATTGGCCAATTTTGCATTCCATTACGATCCGATCGAGACTGTCTAATGATATATTAATTATTGATTAAGTGTAATAATAATAATATGACGATTTTCAAATAAACAAAGGATACTCACTCGCTCTCTGCCTCGGCGACGGTGCACTTGTATTGCGCCGTCGAGAACAGACATATATCAGCAAACTGTCGAACGGACACCTTTATCTTTTTAACTGTTCTGTTACTGTTGTTCGCTATGTGTACGTTCACGGCGATATTTTCGCCATGATGATAAAGCTCCTTGTCGAGGGATGCCTCGAGATGTAGCTTGTTCGGTGACATCATGAATTCCTTGCTAACTTCGACGGAGGGTTGTTCGCCCTGCTTCGACGGGGCGTACATTATTTTTCTGATGGCCAGCCTTACTGAGTTTCTGAAAGTGAGAACGTCGAGGAGACTGTGACGGAGTCAGCTTGTTGTCGAGGAACTTTTTGCGGAACGTACGTTGGTAAAGACTTCATGAGAAATTTCCAATTTTTAAAGTTCGATGATTAACAGAAAGATTTGACCGGATAATAAAACTCGTCGGGACGCAACGTACATTAATGGATTTATATGTATATTAAAAAAAAAAAACCATAAATCCCAATCACTGTACTCATGGATCTAAGTGTTTCTTGGCGTGCGCAAAGAAAAAAGAAAGAAAAGTACCTGCGCCCATTTTGAATTTCACAGTTTACACATTATCGTACCGTTTGTGAGGTTTGTCGTCCTGCGTCTCACCTACGAACGCTTTTAATTCGTAATCGACGCCGCACGGTTTGCCAGTATCGCCGGGCGCCGGTTGCAGCGTCACCGACGCCGGACAATGAGGCGGAAGCTCGAAGTAAAACGGAAACGCATTGCGGCCCAATTTCTTCACCAATCTTTCCTGCAGACGCGTCAGTGTCCTGGGTGGTTGCGAACCCGGTATCGCTGGATAAATTTGTTCCGCGGCCAGATATAGATCTTTTCTGAACGTGAGTCCCAATACGTCTAGATCCTCTCTGCCATATCTGAAGGCCGCCAAAACGTGGCCGAACACTTTGCGATCCTTGACATAATCTGGATCTATGAGGACTACCCCGTCTACGACAGAATGAATAAAACAAATTTAATACATTCGTCAGGTGACAGCACAAATTTTATATAAAAAAAAAATTAACAATTCAATAAATTAGACATTACCGATTGGATCGACGTGTGTGATGTGATCGACGAAATCTCGTTTTCCAAGGTAAACCGTGATCTTGCCATTGGGACTAGACTTTTTGAAGACACGCGTTGCCTGCCGTTTACTCACGCTGTCGACGGTGTCCATTATGAAGAATTCGGGGCCCTCTATGGCCCCTAACTCATTTGTATCGGCAGTATCCGAGATGTCGGATTCCAAGCTTCCCCACTGTAAATAAACGATATAAATTTGTCAAAAACAAAAAAAAAGGAAAAACGAAATAAATATTATTTTACTCTATGCTACACGTTCGAGAGATATACCATGACTATCGAGCGCGAACTTACGAAGAGCGTGCAATTAAAGCGATAGCAATAGAGGAGCAGGAGGCTTTGATGTAGACAAGGAGAAGCATCAGCGTAGCAGAGCGAATAGTTACGCTGAAAAGGAAAGGATACAAGAAAGTTTCGAAGACAGAGAAAAAAAGATAGTTCAGACGCAGAACGATGCTATTGGTCGATTCTTCGAATAATTTGCATGGTTCGCCATTTAAAAAACCCTTTAAGGTATGACCATGGAATTCTTGAGCCTGCACGCGTAAGCTCGTACGTACGCATAGTGAATGCATAAGACGCTTGGCATCTATATTCTACGTATGTATAGTCGTATCTAAAAATGGTACTGCAGACGTTCCAGTACGTCATAAATTTACGTAAATTGCATAGCACAAGGAATAACTTAGTTGCAGTCGCGAAGTGGCAAGCACTATGATACTCTTAACAACCATAACCTATATAGAGTAATCTAGTTTGGTCTCCTTGTTGAGATTAGTTAAGACTACTGCGTATCTATATATGCGTAGATAAGATTCAAGTAAGTCCAAAGGAAAACAAAAGAAGCGTCAAACCTAATTAAGTTTGAAGCCGACATTTGTCGTTGTGATATTAATTTAGAAATTTCGAAGTAATAATTACCCGTATCATATTTTCAAGTGCGTATCGTAAAGTTTTACTTATTAAAAGCGTCGCGACGCTCCGCGTCCGCTGTTATTGCCAGACAGTTACTCCCTTTCTAAACTGTTATTAGGTTTCGCAAACAAAGAGCCGACGAGAATTAACGAACGAAGGTCTCTCCCTAACGAAATATCTCGTAGAATCGACCTGAATAAAATTTGGTACCCAGGTTATGCGTTTTGTAAACGAAAAAAAAAATCTACGACGTCAAATTTTCTTTTAGAAGAAAAAAATGTCGTCGTGACGGTTTCTTGAACGAGCCTAAGACTAAATGGGTACAACGGGTATCTTGCACTCGATCGAGCGTGTGAATATTTGCGAAATGAATTCTGTCAAGGTGATCGAAGAATTATCGATAAATCGTTTGAAAGCCGACGAAATTGAAAACTATCGATAAGTCGCTCATGAAAATCGTGAGCGATCCACTCTCGGTAGACAACGCGAGTGTACTGAATGAATCAAGAAATGAATGTCAATTTGAGTTGGGCGTCGTTTAATTCATAAGGTAATATCGTTCCGAATACAATAACTTCCATCTTAACTGGCGCTTAATGAAACGAGGGAATTTTATAACGAAATTGTAGATCTTTATTATAAATCAAAGAATATGAATAAGGACGATCCCGTTATTGCCCTTATACATAGCAGCGCGAGAGAGATAACAGAGTCAACACGGTGATCGATGGAATTTAATGATTAAACTTCAACATGGAATATCACTGTGATAATTATCAACAGAGAGAATTTTCACTGAACCTCAAAAGTCTAAGTCGTAAAAGCTATACGAAGTAGAGCGACAAGTTAGTATCTGGGATAATGGATCATGGCGCTGTACATTAGAAAACGACTAGTCCGATACGAATGGTACCTCGAACCCGATCACGCCAGCAGAATTAAATTCCCTATAATAAATCAGGAAAAAGATGGCTGTAATACCGAGAAAAATAACAAAATCGCCAATAGCGACTAATGAGAACTCACGTTATTTTTACTTCAGTGTTTATCCAACGCCAGCTGTAGTAAGCTCGCATTTTCGGCCGAATGACTGACCAGTCGATACAACGATAACGAGGATCTAGTAAAAGGTTAAAAAAACAAAAAAAGAATAAAACTTACGAACGACGTAGATACACAGAGTAATGGACCTGTCTAAAAAATGCATCCTATGCAGGTATAATAATACGTAACATACGTTAGACTCGTTGAACAAAACTTTGAAAGGCGTTCTGTAATCGATATGGTAATGCAATGAATGCGTATATTATAGAATCGCTCTTATAAACGTGTATTGTGTTAATGACGAAATCACTATCGATTCCTCAGGATGAAATTTATCAGTGGGTAGTTTGCCATTCTAATTAATACATCTGTCGCGTGTGTCTTATCCAGGACTTTGAGAAGAACGTGCCTGTATGGGATGGTTATACAAGCGGTTCGCTATTTATAGAGGATCTAAACGACTATCCGACAAGTACCGGATCGCGTTGGTCATCGTTGTCGAGTGTACGTAGTTTACGTTTAATCGGTTGAGAATCACTGATCAATCTTCGGTATGTACTTTGATTGAACTCCGTTGACGTCATTATACGGTACAATCTTGTAGGCGGGACTAAGCACGCTGCGAGCACGTTCCACGAGAGATTCGTTTATGAATCTTTCGTTCGCACTCGTGTCGAATTACGTTTTACCTGTTTACGCATTTTTTTTTTTTTTCCTTTGTAATTCCTGTCATTTTTACTACGCGCTTGTATAAAGGCGTGTCAAAGATGCAAATGTTGTCGTATGCGGCGTAGGTGCGTGAAATATTTGCGTATCTCTTTCGTACGTCATTGGTCATCGGCTGAGGACTTGGTCGTGACAATCTGGGTGTCCCCGGATGTGGATTACGTGAAATGTGACATTGAAACTTAATGCAGAAGATATTGCGAAAAGGGCAATGGCGCAAAAAAATTGGCATGATTTCTAATTTAAAAAATAAACGGGACGAGCAGCGCTGGACCAAAGTTGAAGATTTACGATAATTGTTTACGGAACGTCGCGATTCGATGGATCCTTATATTTTATTTTGATTGATGCACTTTTCCGCCATTGTTAAATGCATTACCGGTGAATGCAATTGGCAATGTCGTATTTCCGCTTGCTATGATGGCGTCGCTACGTCGCACTGGATAAATAATATTGGAGGGACATTCGATCACCGATTCTTGCCAGTCTAGAGTCTCCAGTTTCATTGGGTTAAGCTCGAGGCGGGGAATGACAAATCAATTTTCCATATTTACGCGGTAAGAGGGCGAGTGCAAGTCAATTTCAGTGATCGAGGTAAGAGTTTGTGGAAATTGGAGAAATGAAATAGGGTTAAATGGGGAGGGCGCGATGGAAAATCGAAGTGGAGAAACTCGTGAAAGAGGAATAAAAATATACGAATGACTTTAGCGTTTAAACGAAGGGAGAAGAAAAGTTAGTTTTTTTAATTATTCAATTTCGTCATCGGTGCTTTTATATTTTCAGATATTTATCACGACGTCCAACAGAGTCAACGATTACGCTTTAATTAATTTGACCCTGTATAAGCAATAATCAATTTTTGCGTATACCAATTAGTGACGGATAATTTTTTAATATTTTTTACATCAATTAAAAATACGATCGTAACTGCTATAGTTACGGGTACGGTAAAGAAATTGGAGATCTTTTTCTTTTTCTTTTTTTTTCTTTATCATCCTTCTATCGTTCTCTCTCACTATATATAGACCAAGTATTATTTATCAGCTTTTAATTTCACGAAGGATGCGCACCTGCAGCCCGGAACTGCTGGCAACTGTGTATATGTTCCGTCAATTAGGAACAAAGTGCCCTTTATGCGAGATGGTCTGGGGTCGGGGAGCTTAATCAACTCTAATGCACTTTCGCATTAACCCATCTTTGTCATACCGTGCAAAGTTTTACCTTCGTATCCTTCTAGCAAAGTCCCAACATTTCTCAGCCGGTACGATCAATAATAAAAAAAGAAATATTTTCTTCAACCCTGCATTTTGTATGCATGTGTTTTTATCGATCGCTCCTTAATGGTACGTTTTACGTAAACTGGGCGTCACTCACGATACTGTTCAGATGTCATTATCGTAGTACGTGTTACAGGTTATTAAAATCATCTAAAACACGCTGCAGTTCGAGTTTACAATTCGAAATATTGGCAAAATATGTTTTTTACAATATTTACCAGTATCTAACACACGTTAAACATATATCGAAACTGATGAATATACAATTTCGTACAATCGACAATGAAGCTTGTACATTTTTCGATTATATGAATATTTAGAATTAAAAAAAAAATATGGCTTTATATACAAGCGAACAATGATACTGCAGCAGGTAGTGTGGCTACTGAGAGTTAAAGACATCGAGATCGATTAATTGGTCGTGGATAAGTTTATTTTTAGGATTAAAAAGAAAAAGCACACGAAGACAGAATATTATTCGCAAAGAAATTAATGTTTATTTTTCAATTGCCGATTAACTGGATGAGTATTCTTGAGATAATGCATATTATTCTGGTTGTGTGTGTATATCTGTGTAAAGTCAGAAAAATGGGAAAAACGTCGACGTTTGACAGTACTCGTGATTACATTGGGATAGAAATTTTCATGAGACCGACAGTGATAAAAAGAGATAATAAAATTCTTTCACTTTTCGATAGGATGAATCGACTGACGGATATCCGGTATAGGATGTGAGCGACGAACGTTTACAGCGACAGATACTATAGTAATAAGAATAGTATATATTTCAATGGCGCCCAAGGAGGAACGAGAATTCTTGATAAAATTCATTGCTTATTGATACTTGAAAAGTGCGAATAAAAAGGAAAATAAATATTGTCAATACCGAGTAACAAAGTAAGCCGTCGTGCGAGTTTTAGAGAAATGAATTCTTGGCGGGGAGCGGGGACTGACGATCGACATGCATCAGTCGTTAATTTCGAAATAACGTACTACTTTGTTAACCCTATTAAAATCATGGTTTAATAATAATAACGTGCACGATAATTTGCTTTCGATTAATCGGAAAATGGGAATTTCAGTTGGATCATTTTGAACCCGTAGAATAGCAGGAAATTAATTTCATTGTATTTAGTGCTCCGTGACGTCAACGTCATCCCGAGTACTAATGAGATAGCTAGCGTGTATGACCAGTGCGTGTACTGCGTCATTGAACGCGTGAAACACGCACTAAACTAAGCCACTATGTTAAATTGGGAATGTATTAGACATTGCCATATAAACACAGCAAGTTAACCATATACGTTACGGTCGATTGAAAAAAAGGGCAGGGAGCACGTGACGTTCTTGTTTTCTTTAATTAATCAACCTCAATGCCTTAAGAGGATTTTGCGTTTGGAAAGTCGTTGGGTCAGAATAAAAAATGAAGTAACGAAAAAAAAAAACGAAATGAAACAAAAAAAAACTTATTATCGTAAGCAACGCGTATGCTATTGGTTAATGTGGAACAAAGAAATCTAGTCATACTTTTTTTTTGTAATTAAAATGAAAGAAAAAAAAAAAATGATTCGCTAACACCATTATCTACTGTTGTACACTGACAGCGTATTTACATCACGAGTATTATCCGGTTGACCCAGAAAATTCTTGATGCATCCATGGTCTATGAAATAATAATAAATCAAACGCGCATGTAATTCTCTCTCGAGACTAAATTCTGCCATTGAAGGTTCGGAGCTAGTAGGATATATAGACTAACGTAAGTCGTAGAAGAGTCAATATGGCGCAGGTACCCAGTGACGTATCAAAGATTTTCCAGTACGTGTAAATCATGGTGTCGCCATCAAGAGCGCTTGCACATGGACTAGGAAACCTCACGTAGCAGAAACCCCGGGCGTTTATTACGAAAGTTAGGTAAACCAGCACCAAAGTTTCTGCCTGAAACGTTTCCGTTGACGTGTTGCCGTAGGTTTATAAAAAGATGGTTAGATTTTCAGTGTTTTTCATCCGAGAAGAGCGAATTCGTTGAGCGCGACTTGAGGAAATAATGTGAGGAGTGCCGTAAAGCATATGCAAGGGATCCGATGAATTTTGATCTTTTTCTTTTTATAATCAAGACATTGTCAATAATATCTAAACGTTTGTTGGTCGATTCAATAATTTGACTTTCTATCTTTATATTGTACAGATATCAAAAATAGAATTTCGACGCTGGAAGAAATGCTGTTGCGAAGTGTTGCGTCATTCGAAACCTTACACACGTATACCTAACAATCTTAAGTACATATGTCTAATAATAGGCGTCCTACAGGTTGAACCAATTAAAATCAAGTGTCCATCTATAGTCTAATAATAGATTAAACCAAAATTCATGTTACTATGGTTTTTGGTTTTTTTTTCTTCTTCTTTTTAACGATAGATAATTAATACTATTTAAAAGAAATTAAATTGCTATTTTATTAATGAGCTTTCATCAATCTTATCGATTTACTTTTTTTTTTGACCAGCTTCAGCCCTCGGCGATAAGCGACGCGATGAACGATTAACGAATACATTACATGTTTTACGTGACAACGTTCTTTATTTACACAGCTGTAGATTGTTCCTATATGCTTTTACTGTTACAAGTATTTATACTTTTTATTACCAAGGAACATTTAAATTATGCTAACAGCTCTGGCTCCAAGACATTTCCACTGGGAATCGTGGAGACAGCGTAATTCGCGCGAGTACGAAGGCGCAAAGCCGTAGAGAATAACCTTGTGATTAGGGAGGGAAACGTTAAAATTAAATTGCAGCTTTAATTAAAAGTAAGATCAAACGAGCGTCCATGTCGATTTTTCTTCAAGCCTTAAAGATATCTCCTTGCCAATTATCATGCAGCATTATTAAAGGTAGCATTAAGTGTAATTAAATTACCTATAAAATATCTTTACTACATTGCGTGCGAATAATACCCTTTTCACTTCTCTTTCGTGCGTTAATCGATCTTCGTTTTCGTCTTGTACGTACGAACCAAAGATATTTTTACCACGAATGAAACAAGAGGGTATCGGTACCAATTAATTACAATTAGTCAACGGCTAATCCGTTACGGATAACAGTGACGTGTATATCGGGAAGAAAAGGAAGAAAAAAAAAAAACGAATTGAAAAATATATCTCCCATTTGTCAGTCGGGGACAGTCGGGTGACTTGGCAACGAGAAAAAAAAAAAAAAACAACTGTGCGACAGAAATTAACGATCGTAAATTAATTAAGAACTGTTGTAAATTGACGAAGAAATAAATCAAGGGTGTACACGTTTTTGTCGTAAATCAGTCGCCGGATTGATTTACGTTTATACGTACGTCCGACGATTTAGACGACACGTATATCGAGCCATCATCACCTTTGAGACTAGCAAATAGAACGAGGACGCGCAAATCAAGATATTCATTCAGATTTTAATTTACGATAAGCCCGCAGCTCAACCCCCGACGAGGAATACAAATCGAGGATTGAGAAAAGAGATTAAAGAAAAATAATTCAAAATAACAAAATCTCGTAGGATAAAATGATCAATGGTAACTCTGAACGATGCACGTTAAAATCTCTGGTACATGTCCTTTTTATCAATTGAGTACATTGAGAGAAATATATTTTGGGGATACGTACGACTTATCAGAAGTACGTCGTTGCTTAGCGACTTGACGTATAGCCTTTAAATATTTGAGAGCCTATTACGTTTGGGTTCCAGGCCGTTGCGGGGCATCCAGGTTTCTCGACAATACAAAAGGAAGGGAGATAGAGAGAGAGAGAGCGAGAAAGAGAGATCAAAGCTTCACTCTAGTTTCCACAGCGACTACGAAAGTCAAACGACAAATCGATTTCCTTTATGAATAGAAAACTCTTTCGGTAGCTCGAACAGCTTGTCGAACGACGTTTAACTCTCTTTCATTGAGGAACAATGGATTGACGTTACAACGCTGCAATATGAAAATATATACCAGAGTGGTCTGAGCGTACAGTACATATATATAATAAATAATAAATCGCGTGCGTTCACGGTAAATTTCATTGCAGCGTTGACGAGCGTAATGGCTCTGTAGAAGTTTTGACCGTCAGCTTTGAAATTCAATCATACCAGCCGCGCGGATGTAATTCCGTCGAATGAGGTTGCGCCTGACGAAGCTAAGGGAAGGGGATTAAGTTCCTCTTCTCGTGCCCTTGACGAAGTTAACAAGGTAAGAAAGCGAAATAAAATGACGCGGACGACGATGTAGTCTTTACGTTGAAGACATCAATTTGCATCAATGCCTCTGTCGACGCCATATTTTCTCGCGGCATAATCAAGTGTTACGAGCCAGGGATAGGGAGAACGACGAATCCATTAGCGGCTGTTGCTTTTAATTTTTTCTTTTCTTTACGAGTTCAATTTCGAAAAAAAAAACACTCTTTACCTCTTTCAGTGACATAAACGATGCTTGCGAAGATATCTTTCCCCTTTTTACGATAAACGGATGTTTCCGTGAGTTTCGTCATTAATAACGTATCGACGACGGAGGGTGGTAAAATCTGGATTTGAACGAGGAACAAAAAAAAACCGGGATTAAGAGACCAATAACCTTCTGTTATACATAGTGTCGTTTAAATATTGTATGTACCAGATAAAAGCTGGAACAACTCGTAAGCTGCATATATATATATATATATATATTTATCTAGCTATATATAAAATAGCACGTAGGACGCAATAAGAAACAATTGAATCTCTTCTTAATCGAAACACATTATTCCGTAGCATCTGGACTGAAGCTTTAAGAGAATCCTGAAAACTACGTTAACGATCTTGACAAGTACAGAGATCTTGCTTTAATTTGAAATTCCAGGACTAATCGTCGGAAAAATGTACGTACATATATATATACATATACCCTGCAGTTTAATTTACATATTTATTACTCTATTTCCACGAGTGGAAAGAAGATTGTCCCATTTATTTTGGTAGATAAAAAAAAAGAAGCAAGAACATCCAAGATAAGTACCGTATCCTCAGAGCGACGTTGGAAAGAGAAGGGGTGGGTAGGCGGGGTGGAAAATTTATTGAACCAAAATAAAAGTGCCTTATTAAATAAGGACGAGACAGCCGAGGGATTGGCAGTATAAGTAATAATTTAACCACGACTTTTCTCCGGTCTATTGGATTTTTATTGAAATATCCTTATCGGTCGTCGACGTCTGCTTTGAAGGTCATCGATGTTAAAGGAGGCGCGTGAATTTCAAAAGGCATCCCACGCGTCGTTAATTGTCGAGAATAAGGCGGAGTAGAGGGAAAGATGTACGAGAGAAAGCAAGAGGAAAAATACGAAAAAGAATTTAACGTCAATCTCGTCAATCGTTTTGGCAATGGCCGAAAGATTCTGTCTGTCACTTTCATCACTCTTTCGTAGGTTGAAGTTAGACCGTAAAAAAAAAAAAAAAAAATTCTTAATCCGCCATGCTGCTACTGTTTCTTACGCAATCGTTTACACACGTCATAATGATACCGCTTGTTGATAACTCTTCTGGTATCGTAAAGCGTTTCTTGCTTTACGTTAACATCAAAACATTCGCGAATTATAATCGCTTGCTCTTGTATACGCGGCTTAATGCGCTACTACAAACTATTAACGGGGTCTCTGTGAACTTATATATATATATATACCAAATAGCGTTTAGCTTCGAAATTTACATACAAAATGTGCACGTATAGAAATAGCCATATACTATATACAAGTAAAATGGCGTCCGGTACGTTCTCTTGTTTCTCTCTCACACATGAGTATATTCGTTATGGACATCATTATCTACACGTACGTAAATAGAAGTTAGCGGATTACCTATTATATTTAGTGAAATTTTATATTTCGTAAAAAGATCAGTTTTCGTAGCATGTCTTATGAAAGGAAATGTTGTTTGACGATGAAAAAAAAAAAAAATGTGTTACGGAGAAGAGATAAAAAATTTAGGCCGTCCGTAAGTCCCGTCTTTGTAGACAGAACAATCGGATACTCTTTCCTTGTTATTATCAAAACAATGAAGCACTTGATAATTTAGCGTCTAGAGGAATGAAATTGGTGGTGAGAAATTTCTAGTGGGAATTACTTGGGAAGCCCTTGGAGTTCTGCATGGAAACCCTTGAAGCTGAGATTCCCTCAAGTGGTCAATTTCGAATGCCCTTTGAGTTAGCATCACCGCAAGAGAAAATCGAAAACAAACGTCGATCATAATCAAGGGCTGATTTTAGGCTAACCAAATGCTCTCTATTGCTGAACTCAATGATCTTCGTTAAAAAACAATTCAATTCACGGTGCTCACACGATACAAAGTTGGCACCGCAACAAATTTTGCTTTAATGAAAAATATTAAATTCGAGCATTATATTAACCTAAAATGAGTCCTCGACTATGATGTATGTCTTTCTTTCGATTTTCATTGGTGCTACTGGTATTACCTCGAAGGAGGTGAACTTCGAACTCATTGCGTTTGAACGAGCGAATTAAATTAAACAAAATTACGTTAAGGGTAGTTCAAACGTTATTTTAACGTCGTAGGCGTAGCGACAATAATTTTGAAAGAATATACACCAGACGCTTATTTACATTTATATGAAAATTTCACTTAGTCAAATGTACACGAGGAATACTGATGTAGCATTAAAGGTTCTCGATGTACCTTTGAAACTCAAAAGCAATCAGTGAGAATAGTTTGATCTTTATTCGATGGATCGTAGACATTTTCTTCGACTCGCGTATTGCCTAACAGTGCGAGCATGAAATACAACAAAGATGGCGTCCAATCTAGTTTCCAAGAGGAAGCCGTTACCTAGCCCATAACAAAGCTTCTAATTACGCTTAGGCTGTACATCAGCCCCTCTCTTTCCCTCTTACCATAGCCAATTCGTATATCCAATTACTGATCAGGAATTTTCCAAGCAGTAAATTATCAGCTTTTCAATCTCTTTACCGTTGACTTCCGGTCTTGGCAGAGACTACCCTTCCGGTGATAAAGAAACACTGTTAGCTTATTAACCCAGGTTAGAGATCAAACAAAGATACAGGAATAGGAAAATGTATATCTGTAGTATATCTGTGTACCAAGGAATTGCCAATTAGTCGGCCATTGAATAGATATAGGTAAATCCTTTGTGTATATAGATATACCTGTATACACTTACCAAACATCAAGTCCCGTGATTTTCAAGTAAACAAACGCACTACCTGAAATTAGCCTGCTCGTATGATTTCTCCGATAGAACCACTTTCAGGTGATGCGTTTGTCGTGAATAACCCTGTACATAGTTTTTATTATCATTACATGAAAAGCACGAGTCAGCGTCTGCGATAACGTCCATTCATCGACGCCCCAGCGTCGACCCAGTAAATACCTGGGATTCGGCTGAATTCGAATCCTTATCATTCAATTGAATGAGAAACAAACCTATATCGAACGTAAAAGAGAAGTTTTCGTCACGAGTGCGATGAAAGTTGTCAATTGAAAACGCGGCTTACTCGTCGCATTCTATTATCCCGAACAGCGTCCCGACGTATCTGGGTAGCCGTCTGATTAAATTACTAAACTCTGTTTACTCGCGACAGAAACTATTAATAGAAAACAAAGTACAGCACATCGTAAAACGCTTTGAAAACCGTTCGATCTTCAAAGGACAATTTCGCGCGACGTCCTCTTGATTATGAAAGGATTTGTAAAAATTCGCGCGCACGTGGAACGTGCCATTCTTTTTTTTTTTATTATATAACACTTAACATGCACAGAAGGCAGGACTGTATTGCTGAATGAAAAAGTTTATTGTTGTGCACTTTATGAAATGTCGGAATCTTTTTCCTTTTTTTTCTTCTTCTACGTTCAAAGAGCAGAACGAGTTGAGGCGTAATGTTTTTTGCACTTATCTACAAACGATTGAATAATCGAGTATGTCGTCTGTGCATTTTCTACAGGAACGACGTGTTTCAGATCTCTTTGTAAGCATTGTCAAAGACATTATTTACATTATGTATCGTGGCTCGAATCTATAGCGCGTGTTTTTTTTTCTTTCTCGTTCGTATTTAAAAGTCACTGTGATTGGTGTATACCGCGTGTCGCCCATTGATATCAAGCTTTAAATGTATATAGCAGAAATTGAAACGTACGTATCGATATTGCATATTTGTCGCGTAATCGTTCCATATCGCTTATAGGACTAATTTATCAGTTTATCCTATACGATTATTGCGATGCAACAGATAACTTAACAAAGATCGTTACATTGCCGATAAGTCTTCTTTCCCATAACATTACGTGAAGTGGTTACAACCTACTGTTACGTGTACAATGAGATACGCGTGTGCGCGGTCACGCCTATCGATATGCATGATTAATGATTATCTAAAAATAGTCTCGATAGCCGTACCAGAGTCGATTGAAACAAAAATAATTCATCATTACCCTATAGTAAAATATAAAGAAACAAGAGGATTCGCGAAAAAACTTATAAAATTTATTTTCAATTATACTTTAATTATATTGAAAATGACACTTTGACGTTCAAGATGATCGTTATAGACGTATAATGATCTCGTCGATCCTGACGGCACGTCACGATGTTGATCATTAGCCGCATACTTGGATGTTCCTGCCGATATAAGAAGGCTGCAATTTCGCAAGATCTCCTCGCGATTGAATAGGAATGCGGATTCATAACAAAGATCGACAATAAGTCTTCTCGATCGTGACATCTTTGTTTCGCACGATATCGATCGATCTGTCATTGTCGCGATTGGTCGCGAAATATCGATGACGTGACTTTCTTCCTTATTTTTTTCGATGTACAAGCGACAGCGCCGATACCGATTTCGAGCAGTGAACGTTGTTGCCAAAGTAATGTATCGTTTACGCGTATTTCTTGACGAATGGATAATTAGGTCAAAATATAAAAAATATTAGATAAATCGTCATGCGTCGAGATTTATTTATCCTAATATCGAATACACAGACGCCCGCACCGACTTGATTACAGACCGTAAAAATATTTAACATACGCGGCTACTAGAGGCACTGTGTTTTCTTAAACGATACTCAGGAAGACTCGTGGCTTCTGGCTAAATTTGATACGTCGCAAAGTCAACATGTTATCGTTTCGCGAATTTGTTTCGCCCACACTAAAAATAAATTAACCCGCTCTTGATTTTAACGGCTTGCTTTTCTGCCTCTCGCTTACCATTTTCATCTCGTTCCCAATCCGCTAATACCAATTATACGTTCGACAGTTACGCTCAACAGAATCATAGACAAAGTCTTTTAATTGAAACGTCAAAGCGCGAATCGACCATTTTCCAGGTCATTAAGATTCGTATATAACGAAACACATTGTTATCGTAACAAAAAAATCTACATTTATATATTCACTTCCTTCCAAACAAGAAAACCTTTGATACCATTGTTTTCGTAAAAGGGAGAAAAAAAAGTCAGCACCGTTTATACTGCGTTTTAACACAGAAGCTTATATAGGTATTCGCGAGGTCGTCAGTATACTCGCTATACAGTATACTTATTTCTCGCCAACCACCGGCTGACGTATATTTCTTCAACGTCTTCATCCACCAGGAAATCTTATACAAGCGGTTTAATGTAAATACTTATTATTCCCTGTCTCAATATATAATTTCCACCTTCCACGTGTATGACGCCTGTAGAACTAGTGACACGTGGAAAGTGCTGAGAGTTTGCCAACAAGGCGACCTCTCACCCTCCTCCCCTCCGCCACCACCTCCCGCTTTGCCGTCCACCACATCCAGTATAGTCAACAAGGGGCGAATAGATACATAGAAGACAGGGAAATTGCTATCTAGGGTGGCGAAGGTGTTTTATTATACGGTCCTAGACGTAATTTCGTACGTAGCCCAAGGGATGGATGGCAAAGGATCGCTCGTGAAGATGATGTTTTACGAGGTACGGAGGTATCCACTGTAAACCAACCTTACTACGTGGGCTAAGACATTGAGTTAACAATGACGGACAATGGATTCATCGTTAATTGAATAGAGGAGCCAGTGAGTGAGCCTATAAATTTTAATTTTTAGTTTATCATGAAGAAAGAGTAAGGCGTGAACGTTATCGTTACGAAGATAAAATAATTGCAGTAGGTATGATTTGGTAATAAAATGATTGTATCACTCTAAATACAAACTTGCACGATCTTAATCATTTTAAATGTTATTTGAATTAGCTGTTGCCGATGATCGTTAAAGAAATCGCAGCTTGTTGTATCGTGTCATTTTCGCTTGTAATAAAGAAGATGTTATTAATGACTGATAGTAGTAAGAGATTTTAATTATAATCAAACGTCAGTCAGTGGTTAGTACCTGTATCTATAGTTACAGTATTAATGATGATGTCATTCATCAGTGAATTTATCT
Source organism: Hartigia nigra (assembly GCA_031001745.1). NCBI lineage: Eukaryota > Metazoa > Arthropoda > Insecta > Hymenoptera > Cephidae > Hartigia > Hartigia nigra. The sequence goes on from JARPRG010000294.1 coordinate 684,797, forward strand.
TGCTCCTGAGACTTCCATGTAGTGTTGTATTATTATGCTGGATGTATATATATATATATATATATATATACCGAGTTAGCCTAAACACACCACCTGAAATTAGCGCGCCCATTTGATTCTTATGGTAAAACCATGTTCAAGTGGTGCGTTTGGACTGAATAATTGGATATGTATATATAGAATATGATAAAAGTTTTCGAGGAAAACTAATATGATAAAGAATTTCATTATGGCACGCAAATAGAATATATAAACTCCATCTTGTTTCCTATAAGTCAAAGGAATACGGACTCTGAGATATTTTTCTTTGACGCGAGATCCTTAAATTCCTAGTGTGTTCGAAGTTGGTTGGCCAGGAACTTCTTTACAGGATCCCACGGTACTCGGCCATTTTCCCATGGATTTCGTGCAACCGGTTCAGAAAACGCAGAAGGCGCCTTTAACACGTGAATGGGACTGTATGCTCGGGCATTCACCTTGTGCGATTCGGGTATTCGATTTTTTTTTTTACTGTTCCATACCCCCACCTCCATTTTTTCTCTTACAGTGTCTCCCTTTCTTTTTATTCTGGATTTTTGTTGCCAGTGGGAAGGTTCCACTGGTGTGCATCTACCTTTTCTTTTGCTTTTCTTTCTGTATGTGGGAACACTTTCCGCAGGTACTACCCACGTTCCCACGTGAGGGATTAATCTTTCAAACTGCATTTTTCGCAATCGACATGCGTCTAACATCATACGTGACGTATCCGTTGAAACAATGCGCCATGAATTGTATAAATCTGACTCAGAGTCTGTAATTTTAAATGTAAATAAAGATTTATTTCAAATTCGCGCTGTACCATGTACAAAATCCTGATATTTGCTCAAAGTGAAAAATTTCATAAGGAAATATTCTAGTTAAAACTTTAACTATTTTAATAAGTTATGTTAGCTTGAACGTGAACTTATTGCTGCAACGATACAGACACGTTCTTTTGAGAAAATAACATAAATACCATCTCGTATCTACGTGATGTACGAACTACGTTATCCTGTCATACATACATTCCCTACTTTATCCTATTATCTTTTCTATCCTTATCATTATGTTGAAGATATATCAGTGACAAACTGCAGGAGGCAACTTATATTCTTTACAAAGTTTCGCACGCGCGCACCAGCACGGCCAGTGAATTTGAACATAGAGAAATGCAAAGGAAGAATACGAGGTGGCAAAGTAGCTCTTGAAAATTCTTTAGGATCTTCAATGAAGCAGAGTTGAATAAGACAGAAAAAAGGCAACTGAGTGAAATATATAGTAGTATACATTTTAAGCGGAGAGTCAAAATGTATGCCAGATAACGAAGAGAAATTAGCAAATCAAAGGACATGATTTTTCACTCCCTTCGTAATACGACTTCTCGTACTCGTTATTCCCCCTCAGCACGTCCCTAATTAAAAAAGTATTCGTCAGCACAATTCTCACGATAGAATCCACGCAAGCTAATGATACGCAAAGAAAGAAGAATCTCGTGGTGGCCGGTAACGGCAGTATTCCTGGAATTTTTGACAGAACATTCCTTGGGGCTGACGTGCATAGGAGTGTTGCGAATATAGGCGAATGTCTTATCCTATCTTAGAAGAATTGCTAAGTGATTCCTGTGGAAGACGCGCCAGGTTTCATACATGATAAAACCGCGGGATGCTTTCGCTACGTGGGAACGGTAATCGCGTGTGGCTTAAAATGTTATATCGTAAAAACGGAGCAGCACCGATCTCACCTAATGTTTCCTGGCGTCGTGGCTCCACACCCTCTTCAATTCTTCTGTAATTGTCACTCGCAAACTTCACCAGGACACACGAGACTTGAACACCGGCACTAGTTCACCTGCGATTAGTTTTTACTTTCGCGGAAAACGTGAAATATACAATTGAACAAGTCGACAGAAAGGTATTCCGACCGTGATTACTGTACGAATGCTTGTGATACGTCATGTCCTGAAGAGCTACCGCCGTGGAGCGAATATCGTAATCTAGGGGAAAGTCTAGGGACCCCGTGTTAAGCCTCGCTCATAGGATGTTGGCGATTAAAGCTACGTTTCTACCTTTGTGTGATTATCATTTATGGTATTCGCATTGGAATTTTGTATTTGGTTTGTGATATTTTTATTGTTTACTATATTGTATTTTTTGTGTGTGTAATCTGGTGACTTTTTAAAATAAAAAGATGATGGAACTTTTTTTATATTCATTCGATAATTATCCATAATTTGTGTATAGCTTACCGACGTGGCTCTTTGAATGCTTTATTGTAGAGGCGCTAGTTTATGTACTAAGATTCTCAGCTGACATTTCTCGAGGCTTTTTTAATACTCAACGGCTTATGATTTGTGACAGCGACAAGAATACTTGAAACGTAGGTTTGTTTATTTCTTAGATTTGTGGTGGTTTATAGGGATTATTATAATTTATCCTTATTCCCGGGTATTGGGTACTTTGAACGAGATTCGTTCTAAACATTTTGGTGTGGATAGATACTTTTATGTATTTTAATATTGATTAATATTGTTCCAACCTTGAACTGTGAATTACTTTGGAGCACTTGGAATCGTTATATATATTAACAAGTATGATATTAAGTTTATCGACATTAGAAATTTTTAAATAAAGTTATGCTGGTCTGTTGCAGATTGAGAAAAAATATAGAATTTATCAAGATCATTTCTTTAGTGCCAATTTTGAAATGTTCTGCGAGTCTAGTCAGTGTTGTTATGTTTTTAATGCATAGTGCTCCAGAGTAATAATATATTTTTATAATTAGATATTTTAAGAGTTTGGATAGTTTTCTGTTTATATGTTTAATGCCATTTTCCAGTAGAATTTAATGATGTCTTTTAGGAGAAAATAAGTTCAAGATGTCCGATGATAACAGTGGAGACGCGAAGGAAGATCAGTCTCAAGAAAATAATTCAACATCGACATCGAATCATTCCTGCACTGTGGAGGAACGATCAGAATATTTCAAAAAATTGGAAAAATGGCTGCAAGAAGCATACGCGTGGCAAAGCGTAGTTGCAATGTTTCCGTACTATGTGATGTCTAGTCAGTTATTGAATCACACTTCTGGTACGAATAAGAATAAAAATTGTAATATTTTGAATGTAATCCATATGCAGTAGTACTAAATGTTTCCAAACTGTTCAATATACTGTCATGCATTAAAAACAATGTTTATGTGGATGTTAATGTGACAATTTCACTATCATGCTTACTAAACATCAAAGCTTTTGTTTTCTGGGATACCCTATGTCATCCAACTACTACAGCTTTTGTACTTATATTTGTTGCATGTCCTATTTCTGTTTTCCATTAACGATTCTCTGTGTCTTAAAACTTATTTTATGCAATATTTTGTATATTACAGCATCGCATTAATAAAATTGACAATTTTCATTTGCTGAATATAAATATAAAATCTTTAAAACACACATGAATATATTCGTTATATCATCAGCTAACGGTATGAATGCTTTTACAAAGTATTGGGTGATTATTTAAAACGTTAATGTGCGTCATCTGGTCTAATGCTTTATAATTTATTAATTAACCAATTTTGCTTACAAACTATCTGTATCTTCGTCAGTGGGTTTGCTTCTGTTCACATTGTGGAATCTTTTACTGAAAATTATTCTATATAATAGAACAGTTCCAGGTGTTGCACCGTTTCCTACACAACTACCCCCAAATGTAGGAGCTGCAACTGTTATAAATAATGATCCAAATAACGTTAATGCGAATGATCGACAAAATAACGTTCCTTTACGCCAAGGTGGACAACAAGAACCCCGAGGACCATTTCGACCACCTGGAGCTGAAGGTAGAGAAGATCATAATGCAAACTTCTGGATTTTATTTTATACATGGTTTACAAAGCAAAAATATTACATTTTGCAAAGTACTCTTATTGTCTCAATGCCATAAAAATTTTAATACGTTGAATTCGAAATTAGTATTTGAAAAAGTAATTATGACGTGAACTCTTTTTCTTATAAAAATGTACTGTACAGAAATACAATACATAGGGTTAACGGTTCCAATCATAGTAATTCTAAAATAACAAAACTTCTAGGCTAAAACAAAAAAATGTTTGCTTTATAGGTTTTGAATACCGCATACCACCAATATGGAAAAGATTTGTGGCCGAATTCATCGATTCTATGGTGCTGTTCATTGCAAAATTCTTAATGAGTCTCTTCAATGACTTTTACGAATTGTAAGTCGGCCTCTTTTATAAAAAACAGTAGGACTCCAATAATTGTATGGACAATATACGTAACACTTGTGTAACATAAAGTAATCCTCTTTACAGAAGCATAGAGCAATACGATTTAGATCAGTTTCAAAAAAATCTACGATTCGATTATATCATGGCTCTGGAGATGACCTCCGAACTTCTTATACTAGAATTAATTCATCGAATTATGGTTTGCATTTTTGAGGTAAGCATCGTGATTGGTATATTATTATTATTGAATGTAACTATTTTAAATCTGATTATATTTAACCATTCTATATTTAGACATTTTTTCTCTACCGTGGCATCAATGGACGTATTGGAGGTGCGACACCAGGAAAATTAGTTATGGGTTTACGAGTTGTTCAATGTCGCAGCATAACACCCATAGAACGACCAGATGGTTCAGATGTGGTTTTAGTATCACCTGGTACAGATTTGGGTTTACCACTTGCAATTGGTCGCGCTGTCGTCAAAAATTTAATTATAGCACTCTTATTTCCCATTTGCTTTGCATTGTTCTTCTTTAGATTCAATAGAACTGGATACGATCTTGTATGTAATTCGATTGTAGTCGAAGACCCTTACAGAAATCCAAATAATAACAGAGTCCATCAACAATAATAATTAATGGGAATATAAAGAGATGACTATACTATAGAACACGTGCATATTATGTACATAAATGTGTAAAATAAAGTATATATAATTAACGAATTACAAATCGTTATATAAGACATAAAAGTATGTGGGTATACAGTGAAAATTAAGGCTCTCAATTTGTTTTATTTTTGGATAATAGATTATAATTAGGAAATGACAAAAATTGTCCTTTTAGGATCCTACATATGTAATACTGGACTAATTATCAAGCCTTTGTGTTTTCATAATACTTCAATAGTATTTACCCTGAGTATACTTGGGCAATGGTCAAGCAGGTTAATTTAACGCTTAAAAATGGTTCGTTTAATTAAAGAATTTTTTCAATAGCTGTTTATATGATATATGTACAAATAAATAAAGTTTGAGCTATTTATGTAATTTTCATATAATAAATTTTTCATTCTTCGCTCTCTACTCATTGCTACTGTTTCATAATTTGGTAGACATTTTTTCCCTCTACGTTGGCATACTATATGAAGTAATGTTGAGATTTTATTGTTTTATAACGTCATACCTTTTTATATTAAATAACCGGACCAACTGTCTCCTTATTTAGTTGAATTGAAATTGAGCAACGCTATCTGGGGGCAACTTTTGAAGGTTCTTCAGGACCATGTACTGGCCAATGACGTCACTTCCCAGTCAAACGTGGCTGCCGTGACTGAAAGGAAGGAGTGGCTGTGTGACCTGTCAAGTTGTACAGTTTTTCGTGAAAATTAATGACTTTTTCCGTCAGTTGAGCCGGTTCCGAGTGGTTTTTAACAGCTGCGAGTCGTGTCGCGTATCTGACACTTTAACGAAATGTCGTCCTCGGGTGATTTCGGCAACCCGTTGCGGAAATTCAAGCTGGTCTTTCTCGGCGAACAGAGTGGTAAGCATTTTCACAGCAGACATCCGTCAATTAACGATCAATATTGCTAATGATCTCTTTGAGCTCTTAAACGAACGATGAAGAATTTTTTCATGACGATTTTCAGCCAACTCTTAGTACGCATGAATTTTAAAAAACGTTCTAGGTTATAAATCGATATTTTGTCAAGCTGTTCCTACCCCGGCTGTCGGTTCTCGACACTGGATTAGCGTCGGCGCTTGTCATTTTTTCGATTATTTCGGCGACCCTTAGAATATTCGTTAAGCCTCTTTTTTTTTTTTAATAATAATTATCTTATATCTTTGTATATCGATGATTAATGACACTTTTGTATGATTAATATACCTTCAGTCTCAATTTTGATTCTTGTCTTTAAGCCAGTGATTTTAATTGTTAATTGGTTTTTTCATTAATTTTTAAATATAATATTTCTTTGTTACAACTCCCCATTAAATATTTAATTAAAATCAATTGAAACTTAGGGTACTTCTTGTAATTAATATGGTGTATGAATTATTTATATGGCATTCATATGTAAAATTCTTTAATACCAATTAGTTTGTTACTATTTGCATATTAATTTTGCTCCATTCAGTTAATCATTATCTTTTTCACTTTTGTAGTATATTTTATATAGCTTATGTTATGGGCCATAAGGGATATAAAAGAATATATATTTTTATGTGTATCATTTAATGCTTCTGGATCCTATTATTTATTTAAGAGGAATATAATAAATATTTTATTTACAACACTGTTTAGGAGAATGCGTGGCAATGAATTTTAGTATACTAAATCATTTATCATTTAATAAAAGAATATCAGATTTTTGAATAGCAGCTGTACATTTTTTCATATTTATTTTTTTCTAATAAATATTTTTGCTGTTACAGTTGGAAAAACTTCTCTTATCACACGGTTTATGTATGACAGCTTTGACAACACGTACCAGGTATGAAACTCATTTTCTAGCATGTAATAATATCACACGTTGAACTAAATGCTACAGGGTCAGCATTGAATATCATTTTGGTTTTTAAATATTGAGCAGTTAAACAAAATTGATCGGAGTACAGATCATAATTCCAAGTGTTATTACAAATGCCATAAATGATTATTGTACAAAATTTATTATTTCATTCAAGCAAATTATATTATCCATGCAGAAAGTTACACATATCTCGTTATCTTCTAAAAGTTTTGTTTCTTCCAACGTATTAAAGATAGACAGCATGCTTGCTTGGACATTTAAGCACCTTGTTCTTTCAATTGCATTGAATTTGATTCTCATCATCTTATAATGTTCACGTGCGTAACGAGTTCCCGTTATCCAAGGTGCTCTACGAAGTAGTTTATCCATTGATAATAAGCTTTGGGATAAGAAGTGCATGCTTTAATATATATACTGCGCAGATTGGCATGTACATCGATGTTGCTGTAAACCATTTACCATTGACTTGAATCATTTGCAGTAATGTGAAACTGACCACTCAGCAGCTACTGATAACCTATAGTGCAGCAAAATGATTATATCCAGTTGTAAATTTGATCGTAACTGTTAAATCACGAGAACAAAGTGAAACATCTTTTTATATTTACTAACCGCCTTATACAATGCAAACCACAATCGTGTAGATTCTCTCTCATTGACACAATTCAATATCATAAGTCTGTGGTGAGTGCTATAACGTAAAACAAAGCAAGACATGAGTATTTTCTATGAAAAATAACTTTCTAATTGTACTAATGAGAATACATAGGAAAAATAATGAATTAGTATATAAAGGCCTCCCATTTCCACTTAAGGTAGTCTCAAGTGAAAAGACTCATTTCATTATTCAACATAATTCTAACTTGATCGCTCGTAGTAGCCATTGTAGGTGTAATAATAGTAATAGCAGCGCCACTATACTAACGAGGTTGCATTAATCTACAATTGTTTAAGTTCTTATGGTATAATTTCTCTTCCTGGTATGTTTCAGGCTACAATAGGCATAGACTTTTTAAGCAAGACTATGTATCTTGAAGATAGAACCGTGAGATTACAACTGTGGGACACGGCAGGACAGGAACGTTTCCGTTCCTTGATTCCTAGTTATATCAGAGATTCCACTGTTGCTGTTGTAGTGTACGACATTACCAGTGAGTGTACACTCTCAGATTAGAACAAATAAATTCACAGAAAGCAAAGAGGAATGGACCTGAATATTCACATAAATATATTCTATACTTCTTTAGATGCTAACTCCTTTCATCAAACATCCAAATGGATCGATGACGTCCGAACGGAGAGAGGCAGCGATGTAATCATCATGCTCGTTGGTAACAAGACGGATTTAAGTGATAAAAGACAAGTCTCCACTGAAGAGGGTGAACGAAAGGCCAAGGAGCTCAATGTCATGTTTATTGAGACTAGCGCTAAGGCCGGATATAATGTTAAACAGGTATATCATTTCTAAGGTATTATTTTACTTGATTAGCACTTAGGATTTCCGTTAGACACAATTCTCATCCTGTACATTCGAAAGAGGGAGCAGAATTTGATGTTTTCATATCATCTTGCAATTCAGTGTCTTGTTATATAAATTCAGGAATACGTATAATTGATGGGAGCTTTTTAGGACGTGTTGCATTCATGTTGCAATGCGCTTTCTTGTTTTACAGCTGTTTAGAAGGGTAGCTGCAGCTTTACCAGGCATGGACTCCACTGAGAACAAACCCCCAGAAGACAGTATCCTTTTAGTAAAATATTTAATGCAGGCTTGCATGTCACTTTCAGCAGGGCGTGTAGCAAGTTTTTTCACTTGCCTTTACGCGACAGGCCTTCCACGTGTCTCTTTTATATTCTTTCGCATTTGCTTTTACGTTACTTTACTTTTCATTCTGTTTGGGCACGTCCGTTACACTCTGCCAATCGGCACAGACTCAATCATAAATGACGTACTGATTATAAACGGACACCATAAATATGTGCGCGGGCGTACATTTAGATTTGATGACATTCACACCAGTGACTCTCGACTCGGCATCTTCGTTACAGAAATCAACAAATACTTTGGACACGCTTAACACGAGTTTTACGTAATTACTTTTTCTTCTCTATGCTCATTTTTAATGTTTCTCACATTCTTTTGTTCCCATTTACTTTGTCTTTTTTGTGTTTTCCTTAATGCGTTTTCTTCAACCTGTAGTGCAAGAGATAGTTCTCAAGGATACGCCAATCGAACTGAAGGCGTCGGAGAGCAGTTGTGCATGTTAAATCAACAATGATCCTCTAACGGTTGACGAGACACTCTCAATTAAATTAATAAGAAAAAAAAAAAAAAAAAAAAGAAATAATGAAGTCTTAACTTAAAGTCGTGCGTCGCAGACGTTAAGCCGACAACGCATGTAGGGCCACGTTCCTTTTCGCAGTATAACTTATTTGAAGATTGTGAAGAGCAAAGAGGTACTAAAGCAAAACAAACACATTATATCTGAGCTATTTTATTACGCGCTCATTGATGATCTTCTCACCTGGTAGCTTAATTAATATGACTGCATTTACTCAATTTGCTCGCGCGCGATTTTTGCTCCTCGCAGAATGTTGTCTCAGGGTAACAAAAGCATCTTTGATTCTACTCGATGGATGTCACAAACTTTAATTCGTGGTTCTTGCTCGTTCCATTGTATAAGTGGTTCGGACTTGTAGCTTAATATTTTTGCTATTTATGGAAACGCACGATAGCGTCAGGACGAAGTGGATTGTAGCAAAACAAGCAAATAGTAGGAACAACAGACGCGAATCGAATACCTCAATTTACATACTGGCAGAATACTTTCTTTTTTGTCTTTTTTTTTTTTTAACTTGTTGCATCGATTCTTACGTTTTAATTCTGATCGTGCGAAAAGGCCCCTAGGAACAGTTAAGCGTAGTTATTAGATACTTTCATGAAAATGAGTGCATACAGAAAGGACTATGGCCTAAGATTTTGTGGCTTGTTACTGTCGTCCTGTAGTGATTCATTTAGTCATCATTGTCGACACAGAACGATAATTTAGATAAGGATACAAGCTGTTGCGTAAATGCAGTCCAAATGGATAACTAGCGTCAAATTATGAGATCTGGTTTCACTCGGATATCATGCTGGAATCAGCCTTAAGATTTTTTGGCGAAGGTACAATGAATAGCAATAAGATTGATTTATACTGATAATTCTACTGATTTAAAAGCCCAATGGGGTTGTCCGATGAGTTAACGTGAATACTTTGCCGTTTTACACAGTCATCAATGTAAAATTAAATGACGAAAGAGTATCTTAGAACGAAGCGATTAAACGAGAGCTAATTATTTATTTCACGAGAACATGTTTTTGCGTGGTTTTTTTAAATTCTTTGGTTTTTCTTTTTTTTTTTTCCCCCCTTCTTCCAATCCACTCATATCTTTCTGAAACGTAGACTAGCTTAGCCACTTTTTTTTGTTGCATTCGTAACTACATCCAATTAATCGGTTGCACGTTCATTCTCTTCATTTTTCTTGTCAAAGTATTATTCGCGAAGTATCCTAATCGGCTGGGCTCTTCGAGGTTAGAACGAGGAATCGCGAATCACGGAGAGAATCAAAAAATGCGAGAAGAATCGTAATTGTAAATATGAAATTTTTTTGAACTTGGGAAATGGATAAACGCATATGATCCTAATATAGTTAATTATATTGATATCATTTTATTAATTCCTATTATTGTAATCTTTTTAATTTATATAAAAACTCACTGAAACGATCGGCATACGTCTGTTACATTAATTTCGTTCCGTTATCTATTGTTTTCAACCTCATTGTCTCCCCACATGCACCATTTACTTCATATTCTTCTTTTTATACTAGTTTGCTTCACTCTTGTTTATCACACGGCTTTCGAAGGTGTGCCTCACGTATATACTTTTTTCTTGTCCGATCGTCGCCAGTAAAAATAGAAGATTTTCGTTCTACGGCAAAATGTAAAAGCTCAAAGCTGTGCTAAAAAAAAAAACAAAAAAAAAACAAAAAAAATATCGTTCTAAACAACATAGGTGTTTCTCAAATCACCTATGTAATCTTCACTGCGATTATTATCGGGATTGTAATCCGTCCCATTTTGTACTACAGATATTTTGTACGCTTTTTAACTATAGCTAACATGAGAAAGAAAAGAAGACAAAAATCATTCAATCAATATCGCTAAGTAAACGTAACTACTGTACTGATTATCGCAAACTGCTATTCGAATTTATGCATAATATATGGATACGTAACGTATCCACAGGAAGTCGTCGATTACGCAGAAAGTGAATGACTTGACCTTTAACTAACGTTTTACGTTAATGAAAGATAAAACAGGTGTTCGGTTTCAGGATAGACGTAAAATTCAAAAGATCATATACCGAAACCGTAACGGAAATAATCGATCTTCGATCTTTCTAGAGTATAAAAAAAAAGCATCCGCCATTCATAAACCAAAGACAACGTTCGTCTGTCGTATAAATTTTTCTGTATTAATATAACGAAAGAGTAGTCAGAAGCATATTGGATTACTAGACATTTCATTTGTAATCGAAACGCACGTTTATTAATGTGCCTCGTTCCCTCCACCCAGCAACCCCTCTTAGAAAAGAAAAAAGTAAAAACAAAAAAACAAAGACAATAAAAAGAAATTGATTCACCTTAACACACAAAAGCAGCTGTCGACTTGCAGAATCAATCACCGATGCAGAATGGCGCAGAATCGGAAGGCGAGAGCGGTTGTATTTGTTAGGGTGCTACTGGTACACGCCGATTTGTTACCTGAACGCAAAACACTGTTGTAACATTCAGGAAAAAAAAGAACCAAAATACCATCGCACACAACATTGCGGGATGCTGACTTCTTCTGACGCGTATACCTATCACACCGCAGCCCGTTCTAGGTTACGTGATAAGAGAGCAAAGGCAGAGGAAGAACAAGAGACAAGAAAGAAGAAAGAGAAAAAGACGATGAGGACAAAAAAGCACCTGGCCTCCTTTGGAACACTCAATTTTTTGCTTACCGTTACGTCACGTATGCTATATATATATATATACTTCGGGCGTCGTTATTCTTCGTCTATCTCTCTTCGACAAGATTGGGGATAAAATTGCGTGAGCACCCGACTGCCTATCAGCATTCACGAATTACGATTATCAACGTATGACGTCGCTCGCTTGTGATTTACATTTATTCGTGACAAATCTTTGTAATGGCATTGCGGAACGATAAAGGCTCCTTCAGTCTTCAGACACATGTAATTTCGTCAGTTCGATCTGGTACAATGAATTTTTAATCGTACGTTCATTAAACGTTTACGACGAGCTACCTACTGTTGTACTTTGTACTGTGCGATGGTTAAATATGTTTTTTTTTTAAAACCAACGTGTTCTTAAGATTTCTTTATTTGTACATCAGTACAGTTAAAAGGATGGAGCGAGGGACTCTTTATCGTTTCCAATGTATTTTTATTCGGCTATCGTTGCCATTGGCTGTTGCAAGCCGGATTTGATGGCGCACAAATGACGCAATGCTTTCGAGACTAGTGGCGGCAATGATTATTTATTGAATTATTTATATTGGCATTAGAGAACTTTGCGAATTGGATAAAACGATCCTAATTAGAGTATAGGTAATTGACGACGTGCGAAACGACTCGTAGGATAATGGCAGATCCGAATAACCTACTGATATGATCTTTTATTATTATTAAACAGATGAGTCTTTACTTAGCGATCGTACCTTGTCGTGCTGGTTTCTAATTTACGATGGAAATTTGAACGGGCTACGTTGTCACGATTATTCCTTTGGCACACGCATCGAAGTCAAGTTAGCGTCGCGTGAGAGACGTAGTGCTTATCAAGGATGGGCCAATTTTTCACCTAATAGAATTCTGAAAGTCGGACAAAAAAAAATGTAAGGGACGTTTCGAGGCGTTGATTAAAATCGAAGAGTCGTAGGAAAATTGTAACGGGTTAATCAGCACCGTTTACGTCAATGGCGCTGTACTATAAACTATGATCAATTGATGAAGTCACGAAAGCGTTAGTTAAAAATTCTTTCGAATGGTGTGTCGGATCAAACGTATTTTTTGCCGCAGACTCGACGTGTCGCTGTTTGTGATAAGGCTTTAAGAATAATCCACCGTGCTTACATAACTTCTCTAATTAAAGTCTAGCACTGTTTCTACGCTAAACCTGTCTCTCTCTCTCTCTCTAGTACCCTAATGAAAGCATAGTAGCGTCAATTCGACAAGTCGTACAGCAATATTAAGTAACCTAATTGTAAAGGCATTGTGTATCGACTGTAGTGTCACTTTACGTTTCTTGGCGCGAAATTTAAATAAGTCCACGCGGAGAGGACTTGCCGAATAACGATATCCAAACGAATTTTTCATTTAAAAAAGTAACAGACATTTAAGTTCAAACGTTGCGCAATCGACTATTATTATATAGTATAAAAATTAGACATTCTTCTGTATACTTATATTTTTCTTCTATATTCTTTTTAAGCATAAGAACAAATCTAATGGCTGTCCTCTCCGCGGTAATTGCGATCACGATCGGAGTACTTAACTCACGAATTTCTATGATTGGGTTTTCGAGTAATGACCATTTTTATGACCACCGGACTGCGATTATTACGAAGTATAGTTTACACGAGAAAAACAGTAAATTATGGTATGCATGCGTATGTATCTATTCGATGGAATTCCAAAGGAAAAGAAAAGACTTACTTGCGGTGTTTGCAAATGACGTGTGGGGCTTATGCATTGTGACAGCTGGCAGCATGGTGGAAAGCAGCAGCAGCAGCAGCATCGCTAAATACACTTATGATCTGTAATAAACGTCGATAGATAACCAAGGTTTTGATCGATAATTAATAAAAGATAATTGACATTGCAATTATATGATTTTAACGTAGTAAGGAGAAAAAAAAAAGTAAAAGAATGAAAATTAATTCGTATTTAAAGATAGTCACCATGAACCTATCGTTTTAGCTTTAAGCTACGTAGCCGTAGCTAATGCATATGCCAATTTTCATTGTTATACTCTATAGTTAAGAGGTACGCGAAGTACTTTCAATTTATACACTTTTTATTCGTACCGCAACGAGATGCTATTGGAGGAACGTATGACGACTTACAATAGTAATTGGAAGTAATAGAACGAATCAAGGCGAAGATACCGATATTGTTACGTGTAGATTTGACATCTTTATGAATTACAGCTGCTTGTATTTATATTAATTCCTTTATAACGATTACATTATTTAACGATACTATTAAGGCGTGTCTTGTGAATTTTATGACGTTGAAAAAAAAAAATATAAGAAAAAAAAGCTTTAGTCATATACGGTGGCTACGATGAAATTCGAAATTTATATTTCGATTTTATAATTTCTTATCAGTCTGTTGGATTGGAATCTAACGTCGGTGTCTTTGCCCTGGATACGCGTGATAATTAGCCGTGATGCGCAATGAAAAAAAAATTTGAAAGTATTGTTATTAACAATGTAACCATCTATCGAGGAATGGATTCTCCAAGTGACAAGATTTTCGTGTGTCGTTGTCGTAACGAGACAAATCTTTTGTACTGGTTTAGTATGCGATTTCGTTAGTCGAATGAATCTCACGAATTTTTGCAAAACTTGTCATAACTGTATGTTGGTGACTATAGTCAAAATAGTGGAGCTTTAAACAAAAACGGAATGAATAAAGATTTGTGTTCACCGAGGTCTGACTCTGGTTCTCCCTTCGATCCAGAAATCGATCCTTTTCTTTTCTTTTTCGTTGGCATCTATGAGTTTTTAACGTGAAACATTTCGTGTTCGTGAACCTAACTCTGGTCGTGTTATTTACTTACCAGTTGTTGTTTTTCTTGCTGGCAAGATTCGTCGACGGGTCATAATTTTTTGTAAAAGAAATATTACAATTTTAATACAATTAATATTTCCATATATTTCGTTATATATTTACAATTTGACAACAAAATCGTTAAACATAACACGCGATCTCGCGGTACACCGAAAGCTCTTGGAAATGCTTTCAGGTATGAACGTGAGATCAGCTAAAAATCGTATGAATATAATAATTATAATAAATTCATTATAATTCGCGTTATGTATGCAATATATATATATATGTATATATGTATATATATATATATATATCCACATGTTATTTTATTTATTTATATTCATATAGTATTTAAATTTCGTAAACGCTTTAACCGTCAAGTAGTTCATCTCTGTTTCGCACCCACGATATTTTAATAATAGCTACTCACTTTAATTCTTATCGTAATCGGATTGTCCATATTTAATGATATTGTATTCACGATTTTCAGTTACACGTTATGCCGCATTAAAACTCATTCGGCGAAGTGACCCTTTTCACCGTTCCTCGCGCCCCCTATAGCTTCTTGCCGCAAAATGTAAAATAATTATATTACAAAAAGAATAATTAGTCGATTATAGCCGAGCCAGTCACCCATTCGCATTCGTCTATTGGCTAGTCGAAGTTCGTAAAACACAGATATACAAGTAAAACACGTTCCGCCATTTTTCGTAATATATACAGCAATCCAAATCCTCTTGCATCTTACGCTTGGCAAATTAATTATCGTATTCATTTTGTTTTTGTCATCGGATTACACCGACATACGTGGCAGTGGGCTATGCGTAATTAGTTTTACGTCACTCAACACGTTTATCTACATGCAGTTCTTACGGAAGGCGTAATTGCAGTAGATGTTTTACAAAAAAAAATATAACTCACGAAGAATCTCGAAAAATTCGATGAAAGTATCGAATTTTCGTAATTTTTCTTCTTTCCAAGTCTTTTTGCTGTTTGCAATTCTGGAGTTTTTAATGATGGGAATAAAAGATTACCATTTTTTGTACTCCTAAAATACAAACATGTTTGCCACGTAGGCGCGACCCTGTGCTCTGAGGAGTTTGTCTCATGAATTCGTCTTTGCAAAAACTAGCATTAATTTCATTTACCAAATCTACAAAGTGTTAGGAGCGTGTGCACATTTTTGTTTTTGTGGCAAATGCATAAGACAATCAAGCAAACTAAGGCTTGTTATTTGAGATTGGGTTTAAAAGTTGTAAAAAAAAAAAGAAAAATCAAATTTCAATCTGCGCTTTATACTTTTCCGTCAACCAATCGCCAGCAGTCATTTAACATTACGCTTTCCTTCGCAAGCCTCGGAACGATAAAATATATAATACAATATGCAAAGAGAATATGAACTACCTGTTGCAGGTGATTCATATTCTTACAAGGTAGTAAACTTTTGGCATTCTTACGTATAAAGTCTTTCTTTTTTTTTTGTTTTTATTTACAAGGAACATCTAACATCATTTAGATAGAATTTATACACGGTTCTTGATCATCGTTACAATTTGAGCCATATTCTCGCAATAACATTTAAAATTCATTTTTGATTAACTATCACCTGTCAACGTATCCCCTTTAATTTCGCCTGGAAGTATTTGATTGAAGTTCCATTTGATTGTTGAGTACCCCGACGTAAAGTATATGCGAATTAGTTAATCTTGTCCGTGCTTATTAGTGACCAGTAATATTTAATTGAATCTCTTTGATTACTTCTGTCATCGATACTCGATGCATTACTAGTATCTTGAGCCACCGCCTATAGTCATATCATCTCTAAACGTAATCCCGATTAAAGTCGTAAGTAATATATACCGCAGCTTCACACGTTATCATAATTTCTGTATAACTTTACAGAAAATTATTGATTCACGTGCTGCAATTAGCAGACAATGTTACTTCATAAAAGTCTTTATCCAATCACTTTTTAATACCCAAAACCGATTTATCATTAGATTACAGTTTGTATAGTAAACGTCCATTGTTATTCACGTTCAGATCTTATCACTACTCTTTCCTTGATTTTTTTTTCTTACTCAAGCACAATAATATCGTCAACAACGTTGATCCTTACTTAACACCCCTTCAACGATACCATCCGCCCAAATATTAATCTGATCAAAGAGCAATGTATTCATAAAACGTATCGCACGTTTACACTTGGCACAAAAAACCCCCCTCCGTCGTCGTTGATTAGGTCAGCTGCGTTCTCTTCATCTTCAACTTCAATTCCGTCCGGAAGAACCCGACAAGTTGACAGATACGAATACTGAAATCGTAAACATTCAAGGTTTACACGAAGGAACTTGATCCTGTTCATGATCGCGTCCTTCAGACGTTGAAGATGTCTTCGAGCGAAGACGAAGAAAACGACGGCGTCCCGTAGTCTTCCTGGCCCAAAGTCATCTGGGAATGACGTTCTTAGAGCAAGGTCGATGCCGTGAGGACATCAGGGACGACAGGCTTCGGAGGGGGGTCCATGCATCACACTCTCATCTCGCTCATTGTCGCCTGAGACACACGGCTGGAGACGGTTGCGCCTTGAAGAAGAGGTTGATTCTCTGGTGGACTTTTCGTCCTGGGTGGTGGCGGTGCTCTGGGTATCGTTAAATGAATAGATCCGTTCGGTGGACCCTGAAGAACAATGATTTATTCAATAGGATGATAACCGTTGACGTTGATATATTGTTGAAGATACCCATGTCACTAGAGACTTACCTGGCTCTGTGCATTCATATCGTGTATCACCGAGGCTCTTGGCAGTGTGGCATGTTGTTGATGTTGATGCTGATGTTGTTTCTGATAATGATGTTGATGAGGTAGCGTATGAGTGCTTTGTCCTTGTTGAAGTAAAACATTAGCATCGTTGGGCGGTGTCTTCATGACGTTTCTGTAAAAAATGGAAATGGCCCAAGTGAAAAATCGATTCACGACTCAACAGTCGTATGAAGTATAGCGTTGATTAAGATAAAAAGATAATTTCATACCTTCTCAACATCTCGTTTTCAACGTCAACGATAACCTGACCACTGCCAGGAAAATGCGAGTGGGGCGGCGGCGGTTGTTTCAGTTCAGTGAAACCTCTCGGACCGCACTGTTGATTCATCATCTGTTGCTGTTGAAGACTCTTCACCTCGAGTCTCGTCTTGTCTCTCTGATAATAAACGCCCGCGAAAATAAGGACATTCAAAATGAGTAAACTGCATCCAATAGCTATAGTGACACTCAGTGCCGTAGAGTAAGCTGCGTATCTGCAAATGAATAATCAGTCGTTCGATTAATCATTGAAATAATCATCGTCATCGACGAGCACTATTTCTTAGTATTAATAATCGCTAGTATTTATTTATCATTTTTAATTATTGTCATTACCCAGCAGCGTCCAAACTAGCCAGCGTATCTGTACTAGCATTGTGCACGTTCTGCAGATTAGTACTTTGTATCAAACTGACGCAAGTAGTCATACTATAATCCGTAGTAGTAGGTGGTTCCGTAGTGGCATTTCTTCTTCGATATTCTTCACCGATCCTACTAAGCGGATCGGGTCTCACGGAGCCATCGTATAAGCTGGGATCGGCGTGTCCTCGGAAAAGATTGTGTCTAGGTTCCACGTCCTCCATTCCAGCTCGATGTAGTTCAGGTACCAATCTCAGCCAGACCGAGAGTTGATGCGCCCGATAATGATTCTTCATTCTCGGTTTGAGTCCTGAAAAGACAAGAAATCACTGCTATAACAAAAAATCCCTAGATCCTTGTCATATCGAACTGATAAATAACCTATCAAATGCAGCAACGAACGGATGGGTGTCTGGGGCGATAAAAATGGCGCCAAATTCTAATTCTATTTCACGTGATGTCACGCTTTATCGAAAATATTTGATGGAATATATTGACAAGAGGTTGCTAGACACATATTTTTCCACTATATCGTATGTCGGGTCACGAAACAGTTTATGCCTTAGTGGCTTTATTGCATGTTAGATCAGTAGCCACCGCGCAAGGTTCGTTGACACAGTACTAAAGTTTGATACTAAATATACAAACATGGCGGAGCATACTGTTTCCCTTATAGATGACTGTTCATACATCGAATGTCCTTTCAGTGTTATTTCGTATGTATACCTGGCGATTGTTTACTGTTAGTATTTGGTGAATCTTTAAAATTGAAAAATAATATATTTCGTGTAGAAACGCCGTAACGCGAGGAAATAAGGGCAGAGCAATCGAGCGAGAAGTACAGAATAACAAATATTAGAATTTTGTCTCGACAAGGCTTTACTTTCTTCTTATTAGAATCTCTTGGCGTGGAGGTAAAGAATGATATTTAATTAACAATACACGATTCTTTTTTTAACTCCTTAGACACCGATTGTTATTATATATTTTATATCGTATAATTGTCCTTGAGGTTCCAATTAAATTTCGTTCGTTCTCGTATCTTGTGTCTAACTTTAATTATGTGTATTTGCACGCTTGCATAATTGAGAATATCATCTGAGGTTTCTGGTACTCTGAGAAAATTGTCGCGACACGGGGATTATCAAGCTTTAAACTTTTAAACAGAACTAATATTTTGCGAAAAGTCATGCTTGCCAAATGTCCTTAGGATTAACGTATGGGAAGTTGGTAAATGGCGAGACTTTAACAGAGATTAACAGTGCTCAGTTAGACGCCATTATACAAGCAAATATAAGTATATAAACGTGTATATTACATGTCACGGCAGCTATGTGCTTATATACAAATGTAATATTTTCTGTAATGCTTTTGTATTGTAATATTTTGAAAGTTCTTCGAAGTCTTTTTTTTTATGTTTCAATAATATATACTTTCATTGTTTTTATCTACGCGTTCTATAAGATTGACATTTCACGTGGGGTGACTTGGTCGATCGAATCTTTTTAATATTTAATGATTCAATTCCATTGAAAGATGAATTTGTTCGAGTGCCCGTAACCATGGTTACAGATGAGACTTTTTATATGGTCTTTTGCAATAGAGTATTTCTTCTGGTAAGTTATATATATATATGAAAAATAATCTTCAAGGATCTTTTGAGGGTAGAACTTGAGGCGGAGTGATGGAGTCGTAGAGGCTTCCGGCAAGATGAGACACGTGATATCGCAGATTGTTTTTATCTGTTGACATTTCTTTGTCAAACGCTAAGAATCGTGAATAGCGATCAATTCCGTTTAAAGCTTGCAACTTGAGAAGACTCGAAGATGTGTCTGAAGGTTGACAAAGATGCCGTAATGACAAAAACTCTTTTATGTGTCGTCTTATTGATACCAACTGTTTTCCACGGTATTTTAAGGGCCTCGTGTTTACCTGCTTCCATTAATTTCTCTCTGATTTCTCTGACATATCATTTCAATTATAAAAGCTTGCGCATAAGATATTAGCTTTTTCCTTACTTGCATTTACATACAATTTTCAGCTTTGATCGAACGGTAAATCTTTTAGTTTCCATTAAAAGTATTGGTAAGACAAAACCATCAAAAACCTTTAACTTTAGACTTTCAGTTGAGTTTCTTGATTATTTTTAATTTTTTTTTTTTTTAATTATTTTACTCACAGGGTTAATCATCCGATATAGTTGATACGAATACATATAAACAGGTATATGGAAATTATATCAGGTAATTTTATTGGGAAGGATGTTGAAATTTGTCTAATATCAAAATATCGATGATCGATAAGTCTTTAATGATAATGACAATGACTGCAGACACGTGGTTCTTTCGAAATGAAAAATCGTCTGAATAATGATTTGAAAATCCTCGAATCGCCACCTTTCCATCTAGCGACATTCAATTTCCCATATTGGAGGAACGTCCGGCAGATCTCCCATGACCCCGACTAGAAAATTCAGAATTGTCAAGTATGGAGGGAAGAGCCATTTCCGGTCTCGGGAAACCAGCATCCGGTACCCTGCGACCTTCACCAAATTGAGTACAGTCGGTGAAAAATCTTTCTAAGTTATCCTCGAATCAGTTTTTTCTAGCTCGTACCGCTAAGTGGAAATGACAAGAGAAAACTCTTTTTGCACTTCTAATAGTTTCAGCATTCCACTTCCGGTTCCGTCTTCTTCCGTCCTAAAGGGATGTCACAAGTGTCAAAAGTTTTTTTCCATTATTCTTATCTAATCAACAGTCACGCGGGATAACGAATTTAGTAAAACTTACCCAAGGATAACCCAAAATCCAGGAAATAATGAACGTAAATTCAATTGACACAATATATATATATATATATAGCTTACTAATTTATTTCAGATAAACATTTCCGCTATCGTATAACTTCAAGAAAATGAACGATCACTCTAACTGGAAGGACGCATCAATCGAAGCAAAAAATGATAGCATGATGGCAATCAATTATCCCAAATGACAAAAGGTCCTTATTTAAATTCTAAGATAATTGTAGAAAAATTTGTACTGAGAGACTGTACTGAGAAGCTTCTGAATAAATATGAAACTTTTTGATGGGACGATACACCAAGCATTTCCCGACGCACTGAAGACTGAAATGACTATACGTATACGTGTTACCTATACTCAGCAGTAGAAAAGTGTCAAGTACATTTCGCAAATGGATCTTTCTAGAAACCGCGTCCACGGAACTCAATTTGTCAAAGTTGACCATTTTCATGTCAGTCTGGTAACATTTTCGCACATGCTCGCCAAAACTTTCGGTTCACTCGAGCATGAGCGTGTGCTACATGGTATGTGCTAAATACACGTGGACATCCGGGAATGGGATTTTACTCGGTAATCGTTGGGCGATCAAGATCGTGGAAATTCCGAATAAGTTAAAAGATCTTCGATGTATGAAAAGCGTCAAGAGATTTTTCGCACGTAGGACAATAATTTTGCAGTATTTTCCCCCTCGAGCCTGACTGAATATATCACTACGCGACACGTCACGATACTTTACATGCGATAGATGTAGTTTCATGAGAATCGACTTATCTCCCATCTGTTTTCTGCTGACTGCCTGAGATTGCCTTAGTGAAAAATCAGTATAGACAAATAATTTCATCGATATCAAAATTCTCTTCTGAATTTCTTAACGCAACAAGCTTATGACTGAAAGCACAGAGAACATTGAATCGCGTGTGAATCGCATTAAAGGATTGATATTTGAATTTTGTATTTTTATCATTAGGAGTTCGTTCTTTCATGACGTTGAAGGGGGCGTCGCGTTTATTCGAATAAATTGAGAAATACGCGGGAAAGAATAAAGCGAAATGGTACATAGCGAAAAATTAGCCATATTGCTTCGCTGTTTCGAAGACGTGCGATTGCGTGAAATATTATCATCCAAAAAATTATCTTTTCCTCGATAAATCATAAACACGACGTACAAACGGGGGTGAACGGCCAACCACCTCGTTTCGGCCGTGGCAGATCAAATAAATTACACAGGATCATGCAAAAGCTATCGACTGACACGTTACTCGTGAAACCTTCGCTTTTGTCCACATCGAACGGCGAGAGAATCGTAAAAGTTTAAGTGCCGCGAAGATACTTACCGGGTTCCGAGCTAAGTCAGAAAAAAAAAAAGAAGAAGAAAAAACGCAACCAGTGGAATTTACGATGAAGAGGGTAAACTTCCGTTCTGATATAAATGGCTAAATAGAGTACTGCCATCAGCGGGACTCAAGTTTTCCATTTAGACGATGAGATCCAAGTCCGAGACTGGTATAAATTCGAATTAGTTACGAGTACCCTTTTACTTGGTTCTCCTCTTTTTTTTTTCCCGCCCACCCTTCTTTTTTTTTTTCTTTCAAACCCTTTTGTTTCCTACGAGGGTATGACAAGGCCGCATGTGGGTACGTAACGTATGGTCCCTCTGGTTAGCCTTTCTTTTCGTGGAAACTCCTGGTCGCCAGTACTGTGTGCAAAAGAGATCTCGACCTCGAAGCAAGTTCGACCTCCCTTGGGAAACATTTTTTCTAACCAAGTAGCCCATTTAAGGGAAAATAGGATTGGGGGGTTTATGGGAAATGGTTAAGGAAGCTTCTTAGAGTGAGAAGAATTTCATTTTGGATTTAACAAAATAATATATATATATATTAGGAATTATTGATCTTGTATACTGCAGATTCTGTCTAATTGATGATAATTCTATGGCTCGGGAAAACATATCAGCATTGTTCAGCAATGACAATCTTCATGGAGAACGTCAACTGTCATAAGTATATTGCTAATATTCCATATGGTATTCAATATGTTGGGTATCAGTCAATTAGGCATGTATCACAGGTGATATGCAAATAAGGGTGGTTTACCATTATGGGAGGGATGCACGTTAATTGTCGTTAAAAAGCCAGTGCATTGCTTAATATTAAAATGATAACGTGCAAGTCATTTCAGGATTATATACTATAAGAAAATTAAAGATTTAGGTAAATTCGTAATTAACGTAATTCTGGATTATTGTTGGAAAATATTTATTAGTCGTGCTTAGAGTTGGCAAGACTGGAGAATATTGCCACCGAGTGCATAATCAGTAGCGACATGAATTTGAAACCTGTAATTTTCATGAACATAAATTATACAATGGCTAGGTTAAATATGGACATTATTATTTTTCTTTTCTTTATTATTTTACATTCAGTAAGTACAAGTACTCTTTTGTATGTTCTGTTTTTACGTGATTTTCAACATACGATTAAGAGACATGCTCGTTATTCTGCAATTACATTACGCTCTGCATACCAGCCACTACACCACGTATACTAGCGTAAAACTTATTCATAATTGAGGGAAGTACATTCATTTTGGAAACTACGCGAGAATCGCATCTGGTGTGATTAAATAAAGTTAAATGAGCTAGAGCGTATTGCTTCGCGCACCCCATACCGCAATTCTATCACGTAGCCAAACCCATTACGTAATTCTCAAGCTCCAATAAGGAGTTAATTGAAGTTGTTTACATTTCACGAAACTACGAAAAAAAAAAAAAAATTTCATTTGGCACGTTGTTCATTTTTCCCCCCAGTAGATACAATACAAGGTGCGTATCAAAGAAATTGAATATTTTCTTGATGAACGTGATAGATAATCAGATCAATAAATTTTCGTTCTTCGACATTTGCATCATTTTTTTTTTATAGCATATCAAAGCTTGCGATAAGTCATTTTAAGAAATCCACGTTCTAAACAGGCTTTATCATAAGTACGAGGTCGCAGAGAGAATTTATCAGTAGCCTAAAGCGACTAAGTGAGTCGTCTGCGAGGTATATCGGAGAATCGATTATCGACTTAAAAAATTCTGCATTCCACCGTGCCGGATGCGATAGTCGAACTTCCGTTGGCGTTTATGCATCTTGGAAAAGAAAAGAAAGAAAAATAGTCGTAACAGTCCCAGTCGATTTTCCAAGAATATTAACTTTGACGTTCCCACTGATTTTCTCCTGCAGACAATACGTATTTGATCATGAGCCACGGTTCGCGCAGAGATCATTGCCAAGCTGTTTTCCCCCGATCGAATATGGCGCCCGAATGATGTCTGAATACCAAGTAGTTGGTTGTTGGATAAGATGGGTGAAGGAGGAGGCGAATGAGACTTCAGGCATAAGAGAAAATGGGAAGGGTTGAGGTATCGTAGAACGAGAAGAGGAAGAAGAAGAAGAAGAAGAGAGGAGGAAGATCAAGAAAGGGTCTGAAAACGCTCGCGGCTACGTTCAAGATGTATTTAGTATTGGCTGCGGAGAGTATCGCGTGGGTCGACATGTGTTTCACAGGGTTGGACAAAGTATCTCGACCTTTCGCAGTGACGTCAGAGATACAATTTTGCCAGGAATAATAGTACGCAAATATTCGGCAAATTTTTGTTTGTCGAACGTCAAAACTTCCTATCACTATTTTCGCATAGTCATTGCCTATGGTAAACACAGTGCGGGTAATATAGAAAGCAGTTCAAAGGTCCATGCTTAAATATACCCTCTAGGCTTGACACTTT
>JARPRG010000294.1:719070-735664 GCA_031001745.1 Hartigia nigra
ACAACGATGGGTGAATGACAAGATACATATTTTTTTTTTTATTCAAAAATATTTCTCTACTCAATTTTTTTTTTTTTGTCGTAAAAGAACCAGGTCTTTTCAATGAAATTAATATATCGTTATACTCCCCAGGATGTCTAAATCTTCTCCCTGGTGGATACACGTGTATTTCCAGTTTACCATTATATACAATGTATATAGGTACACACAAGCATACCGCAAGCATACCATATATATATATATATATATATATATTACACATATATTTTTTTTGCTGAAACGACAGTTTTCCCACGAGCTCGACAAAGTGAGGGAACGAGGTCTTCGCGACGGTATTCACTTGGGCATGAACGTGAACGCTTATAAACGAGTGTCGATAATTGAAATTGTTTTAAAATTAATTATCGTGTCAGTCGAGTGCACAGTGCACTTTCTCGCGAATGGCAACATAGGCAAATCACGTGTTACCAAGTTACACGTGTACGTTAAACCGTACGAAAAAATTAAAATCTATCGGAGTTAGCTAATACATTAATTAATTTAATTATACGTAAATATATCTGGACCATTAAAATATTTCTAGATTACCTCTTAGAGTCGTATGATCGTAACGATATAAATTGAAAAATAAAATTGACAGCTTCCTCGCGGGATCAAATAATGAATTAATTTAATGCCGATTTTTCATCGGATCCCGCGATATTCCGTTTGAGTGATAATAAAGGGCAGACTTGATACCCCCTCGTATTACGATTTTACGAAGGAAAACGAAGTGGCAAATGAGCGTCGAATGTAAATAGCTTTTCTCGGATTGTGAAAACTGAGAAAAGCCTTTTCGTAAAATCACCGTGCGATCCTTAAAAGGAGAAAATGATTACTCGCCCAATCTGAGCGAAGCCTCCCTGCATCCTGAAGGATTTTCGCCAACTTGGAATTGCTCGAAGATGAATATCCGAGCTGTTATAAGGATAACGAAAGTTTTTCGTTAGTTGAAAAGCAGAACGATAAAAGAAGAACTAGTGCAAAAAAGATTGATTGATCGACGCATAGTGCACAATTACATATAGCTATTTCACAAGGGTAGAACTTGGAATAAGTCTATTTAACCATGGCACTCATGTTGATTTTCCTTTAAACGATGCTCTAATGATAGCGTAATCGAAACTAAGTAAAATCAAGAAATCGCTAATTTATATTTCATTATTAATTATCAGAAAAAATATACTACATCGATTCCCTGTCTGATATTATTCGTTATCCCTTTATACAGTCTACTCGATACCCTCGTAGTCTGATACCGGGAATAAAAACAATCAAAATGTATTGATCGATCCCAGACGATCGATTTTCTTGGTATCTTCGACGATACTGTGGTTCTTCGACGTCGCCATGTCTGAGGGTCTGGTATCGGAAATAGCATTAGCCGTTGAAAATTTCATTACAATTATATATATATATATATATTCTTTCGGTATAGCTGTATCTACAAGCTTAAAAGCAATGCAGTGAATTTTATTAAGATTTTTTTTCTCATATAAATTTTCAAATTAGATTTATGCATCTCATCTAGACAACCATCCACCATACAAATTTGATTAAGACTTTCTAACCCACAAGTTCCTAACAGTTTACAAGGTGATTCCTTTTAAAAAGACACTCTGACATACGATAACAGGTTGCCCTTTGCAAATCGTTATTGGTTATCGAAGCGAGGATTTTTCACGCAATGAACGTTAATCGAATAACATGCGAAGAGTTCTGGGCTAAAGGGATAAAAGTGCTCTCAGAGTAAGCGCCTTATAAAACAAGAGGATAAAAAAGGATCAAGTGGATAGTTATCCTATACGAAACGTATCAGAAGCCGGAAGTGTCGTTTGTCCCTTTAAACGTTATCTTTGAATTCATGTAAATTACGGACATTCCTTATTTATTAAAAAAAAAAAAAAATAAAAATAATCGTCACAAGATTTAGACAATTTTACATTTACCAAAGTGGCCGCCCGCTCTTCTTTACCGACCGAGTGAATAATTTCAGTGAAATATTTTAGCCGCACTCTACCCGACAATTTATTCGCAATTCATCGATGCCCTTGACAAGCGCAGTCGAGTAATTAACGGCGACTCCGTTAAACGATCGTCCGTCAATCGGTATGGCCGCATACTCATGAGTTCAACAGCGCGTTCTAAACTATCCAGGGTTTATATCACAATGCTGATGAGTAACGTTCCATCAGTAAAGTGGAAAGCGACGCGTTCAGGAGGACCTCCCCTGTTTCCAGTTTATGTAACGTGTGGTCGTTCTGTATTCCATCTATGTGAAACTGCGGCTGGTTGTGAACTAGCCATAAATTAACTAGTCGTACTATCAGTGAGTATGTATCTCCGTGCAGTTATATGCTATGACGTTTATATACTTCTGTGCATTTACTATACATACGCATAGAGGTGAACCTTCAAATACGTAATCGTGTATATTAGTATACGTCACTGTACCTTACAAATATGATGGTCCAATATCGATCTTTGTCAAATGCATACACCATATAGAGAAATATTTCAAAATTTTCTTCTAATGTATATTATACTTATTATCAGGGTTAAAACACTAGATGAAGTTTCAGGAGTAATTTCATTCACGTATCCATTAGTTACGTATATATGCCAAGTTAGGTAAATAATCTATACCATCCCGTTATAAGAACCCTTTGACCTTAATGTCCTCGTTGCACCATCAGCAAGATGATTGAGCATACTGCACGGCTATAGCATCTCGAGAATAGCAACGGGATCACAGGGGTATCTTGTTGCGTCAGAAATTTCGATCTGGAGCAAGTCCTACGGGACTGAGGACATTCACAGTGTGTACGTGCTAGCAGAGTAGAGTGAATGGACTCGCATAAAGCCTTTATGAGTGCTTTGGTACACAGAATACAGTGGTAATCGTACTCCTGCGGTATGACACCTAGCGCCATCTGCGGATCTAAGAAGGAACTACGGAGTACCGTATTACGATTTTCCAGCTAGCAAAAAATCTTAAGGTCCATCCATCTTGACATTGATTCTCATACCTACAACTTCTGATCTCCATGTATCTCAGTATCTTGAGACTATTACTCAAAGTGCTCGAATTAATAATCATCCCTAAGATCCCCTAAAGATACAAGAGTTGTGTCTTGGCAATAAAGAGCTTTGACCTTCTTTCGAGACACGCGTGGTGAAAGAGCTTAAAAAAGTCCACGAGTTCCAGCAACTGTAGGGAACGTATAGAACAATTCAAACTGGCGGTTCGAGTTTCTAGGAACTTTACAGTTCGAAGTACCAACGAAACAGCGTTTCCCGAGATACAATGAGAAATCCAGAGAGTTCCGAACCCAGTGTTCTTCCTTCGAGAATCGAACAATGCCATCAGAACCAGTCACGTTGGTATCCCTGGTCTTGTTCTCCTGTACAATTTCAATGATGCCCTGATACGTTGGCAAAGTAGTACCCACGGATAATGTCTCATTATTACTACGTAGCCGAGCATGAATATAATACACGATAAACAGGACGGATATCTCTTGACGGAAAATCCAAAGTCCCTAGAACATTTGTCTGGAGTCGAAATTAATTTGAAACACGATATAAGCGAACGTTCTCGATCTTCGCGTTGGACCCTAGTCGAGTTTACTCGTGCAATTTCATTTGCAATGGACGTAGGTATTGGGAATCCTCGAACCGAGATAATACTAACCTATACAATTTGGCTCTGGTTTAGGTAACAAGGCGATTCGGGTGCCGGTTTGATATAGCGCCATAGCCAAGTTTCCCACGTGCATTAGTTCTCCCGTTTGTTGAGTTTGAGTTAGTAAAGCCCAGACGCTAGCCATAGTTAAACAGATACAGGATACATATATACATATAATATAAAAGGGCTTAGATTACAAGTACGAAATCGAGTAAAGGCAGGTATACGAGTTACTTCAATTTTCGATTCTTGTGGAAGATTGCTGGAACGGCCTGGAAGGGCGGGGAAGGTTGGTATTGCGCAAAGTGCAATGGAAGCACGTAGTAATTCACAGGGGCACGTATGCGTGGGCTAAGTGATAGTACGTGACGATTTATGCTATCCCCATATGTGTCCTCATGTGTGGGCACTGTGCGCATGGCGTGCGTTTCTCTATGAGGTATGCATATGGAACTGTACGGGACTGCATACTGACGAATTTCGCATGTGATATTCATTTGACATGTATTTGACGTAATATATATATATATATATATATATGCACCATGTTACACATATAGAATAAAGGACTGATGTTGGAATCAGCGAACAAAGAAGCTGTGCATGCATCGAACGACATATCGGCAGGATCATTCGTTGAATGGGTATAGGGAGTTCCAATTGAACATGGTAAGGGCAGCGGAAGTGGCCGATAGGCCATTCTAAGATGTGGGAGGATATCTTCGATATCTCTAAAGAGCGATTGAATTCTCTTTCTACTAGGTTTACTATTAGTGAATGGGTTAACGATTGCCTGTCGTATTATATATTATAGAGAGAGTATCGAATCGACAATTTAAATTCCGGGTGTTGGTTATATTTTTGGATTTTTCATTTTTTTTTTTTTTTTGTACCTACATTCTCAGGCAGGTGTGTAATTGGAGCAAAGTTTAATCCAATTGATTTTATTAACGTCGAGGAACGGAGGTAACAGGGAAGGATAAACTTTTACGATATAAAATACTATATATTGTGGTACAGATGCTGCTGACTTTTTTCTTTTGTTGTACCAAAGGTGCGAAGGTGAACGTCGTATGATGCTCTCTTTGGAAAAGGATGGAGAGATTGAGATAAGTTATCTATCCAGGGGTCCGGGGGGGGGGGAGGGGGGTGGTACTATCTTCCGTCGAAGCTGATTTATCTCGCAGCAAGTGGAAACGTGCGCGAAAGTGCTGCCACGGGCTTACGGGTACTCGGTATTCGTACTATCGTACTAGTACGAGCTACATCAAGAACTCCGAATGGGGTAGAAGTTCTTACATGGGGAAATGGCGGTTGGCTGTCGCGAAGGTAAACTTTTAGCAGTGTAAATATTGCTCCGTATACGAAGTGACCGATAAACTTTGCGTCTGAGAAATGCGATCATGTAGTATATACATATATACACGTGTGTATACCCGGTATCCGTAATGGGTGGTTACGGAACGTTCTCGTTGAACGAGAAGAGTTCTCTGTGATAAAAGTTTGAAAAGAAGACAAAAAAAAATACTCGTCGGTAAAATTCCTTTCGTAGGAGAAAATTTGCATTTCGTTAGCCTACCGGCGTTTTCTCCTGTTTATACTAGTCGGTATTTGGATAGTGGATGCCAGGTACGCCTTTGGACGTCGTAAAAGTGCATTAGGCGCATGCTTCGAAAGGGTTGAATATATATAAATATGTAAATATATAACCCTGTATAACTAGTAGAACATGTGGTTCGATAGTCAGAGCTCGAGAGTTCTATGTATACGGTATGCGACAGTGGAACGAAGATGGTGGAGGATGAAGATGAAAGGTTATGGGAAAAAAAAAGAAAAAAAAAAATGAAGATCGAGAGTAAAGAGGATAGCGAGCATCTTCTTAATATTTTGTAATAAATTACCAAGTTCGCCGACGGCGGCTTCGGATACAACTAATCTTGGTAAGAGCAAAGTCCCAGGAAAGTTCGATGGGAAACTTGCTGTTTAGTGTATTATATCTCGGTAATAGTCTAGCATGGCCGCTTTTAGTCTTAATACCTTGGATAAGATAAGGACGAGCAAGGACGGGAGGCTCTCGCGACTTCCATTTTGTTCTTACTTAATCACGTGATGCAGAAAATGGAAAAAGGTCCCTTTCCGTACGAAAAACCCCTTTGTTCCCTTAAAAAACGTCGATTAACGATATGACGTCAGATGATCGAAAAAAAAAAAAAAACCAAAAATGGGAGGGGATCAAAATTTATGTAACCTTTGATCAAAGCGACCCGTTACGCGTTGCGCGGGAAAAATCAAATAGATTTTCTGTAATCCAAGCCTTGTATCTCTATGGTATATTATCTATTGGCACTATGGTATGTATGGTGATGTTTTGGTCGCGTTATTCGACGTCACTGGTTCGTCCGCCATTGCGCT
Organism: Hartigia nigra; assembly: GCA_031001745.1. Taxonomy (NCBI): domain Eukaryota; kingdom Metazoa; phylum Arthropoda; class Insecta; order Hymenoptera; family Cephidae; genus Hartigia; species Hartigia nigra. The sequence continues at coordinate 725,210 of JARPRG010000294.1, forward strand.
TTATGAAATACGACGTCGCGTCGCGTCAGATGTCAGTATACATCATGCGGATAAACCGTCTCTGTTTTTCTATTAGCAGCGACTACGCGAGAGAAATTATTTGGCTGAAACATGCCCGTTGGATCGTGACTCTACGGATAGCTGTATTTGTAGGTTTATTTTTATGGCGAATAAACAAAGTGTAGTGCCTGACGGGATATACTAAAAAAATTGGAGAACTAGATGAAGTCAGTGAATATGATATTTACGTAGCTTATCCAATGTTCTCATTACCAAATATATTTTTATATGCTTTTTTATTCGAATTTTTATGTTTATATGCGAAGCGACGTTTATTTGCATAAGCGTCGCGACGTCTTTTTGCATAGGCGACGCGACGTCTTTACTAAGTTGAATTATTCGCTCGGAAAGTACATAGCAAATTGGCACACACACACACACACACACACTCTCGCTTGTTTTACTTCGCCGCGAAGGAAGGTATGAAGAGTAAGTTGGAAAAAAAAATTGTGCTTTTTTTTCAAAATAATGAATATTTTTGGAAATTTTTTAAGCGACAAGATAGGATGGCATCTGGTGATTTTGAACTCGTTCTCTTTTCCTGTTCCTTTTACGGTGACCGCAATATTACCGGGAGCGGTAAAAACTTCCGGTGGCGTCGAGTCGTCGTGTCCGGTTACTACCGGAAGTAGTGACGTACCGGAGACATTTTGAAAACATGGCGGGAATTTAGATGTGAGCGAAGCAAGGATACGAAAGAAAAGAAATGACGTTAAAGAAAGCGGACAATTTAGACGTTGACTTTCCATCGTCAACAAAAAAAAGGACTTTATTGCCGAGCGTGTTTTGTTTAGCGGAAAACGAAGTAAATTTGTCTATTTTCCTTTAAAAATCATAGTTACTATCGATTTCTTAGGAAAGTACCGTCGCCATTATGCTTCTTGAAATATGTATAAAGTCACGTAAGATAGACGAAGCTTTCCCAGTGATTACAGCATAAGCCAAAATGGAGCTCTGCAGCAAAGGTACACGAAGTACAAGACGGACCTGAAAAAAGTTCAAAGACCACGTTCTATAATTCCTGAAGTAAGTTTCTTCGTCGAGGACTTAAATAACGGAAGCTCTATTGGATCGTGTATTCTCCCACGGGAGAAACTCGAGTGCAAACCTTTCCTCGTGCAATAGTTTATCTTGGCCCACGTCTTTTAACTGGTGGCTCGGTATCCCGTTGAAGGAAAGTATATTGCGATAGGAGTGGCTAACGGACATTGTTCCACCTGTACAAAGCAAAGGTACAGTCTGTGTACCTGATACGACGATTTTCTAATAAAAGCCGAAAAAAGTCACATACGTATCTTTTTTTTTTGTAATTCCAACAAAAAATTCATCAGCAAAATCTTCGTCCGCGTATCAGTTAAATACAAAGTTTGGCCTCGTGACGATTTCCGTTATATCCGCGTGTCGTTGAAATTGCAAGAAAAAAAAAACAAAAAAAAAAAACTGGTGCGTGCTTAAATAATTCAAAGCAGAAAGCAGAAAATGTTTACGATGCTGCAGTCGCAGCGCCTTGTTCGCTCGGCCAAATTATGGTGTCAATTCGTAGCTTTGCCCAAGGACAAAGTCCGAATGCAATACACGGACCTAATTGATGCCAGAGCGAGGAACGGTTTTGGCGCAAGTCGACTGTGCGTGTGGATAAAGCGAGAGAAGGAATAAGGAAAAAGACAACGAAGCTACAATGCACGCATGCATGCGCGATGCGCACGAACGCGAAAAGTGGACATGGATGAAAAAAGTGAACGAGGATGTCTAGAAACCTCTAATAGCCATTTCTTTACACTTATTTCGCTGTATAGTATGTATGCCTGTTGGCAGAACTGCGTATAGACAATTCCCAGTGATATTCAATAAAATCCTATACAAAGCTTTTAAATTTGCAAAGAGACGGGATAAAGGGATTATCTGTATGTTATATGAATGTTTTTTTTTCTTTTCGTCACTCTCTTTACAGCTAATACCGTCGTTTAGCTGGCACGTGATATCGTTTGGAATTTACATGATTTTTTTTGTTTTTTTTTGTTTTTTTTTTTTCGAAAAATCGTGAAAAAAAACAAGGAAAGAGGGGATTCGGGGAGGAAGAATACAAAAGTAAAATTAATCACGTCTCGGACAATTTTTCCGGTACATTTTTCTTAGGCCCGTAACAGAAAATAGGTGTGGGATAGAGTAGGGAGTGGATGTCGTAGTAAGGGTGCTATCAGTTTTTGTGATTTTTCATCCCACATGAGAAATGATGGTGGCGCTTCGTTCTTCCCTTCATATGGAACGCATGCGTGTCATGCGTTGCGCAATGAAATGATACTTTGGAATTTATAAACTCCCATGATCTTTCTGTCACTTTACAAATAACATTAGGCAATCTTGATTTATTTATATATATATATATATGTGTGTGTTTGTGTATCCTAGAAGTTACCAGATTGAAACAGCATCTGTAAGATCATTACGTGATACGTAGCAATTTTTTAATCGTTTATGGAATACTGGGTCGGTACGCACGGTAGACCTCCAGTCAAAATAATATATACAAAAGCAAAATTGTAGGCTTTTTCGTTCCAATCGCAAGCGCAATTACGCACTTTTACTAATTGAATCTCGATATTGTAATTCTTCGTATTTACGTGACCTGTGAATACTCCCAGTGTATAATTAACCGAGGCATTACCTGTCGCATAAATGTCACATAAAGCAGTATGCATTTAGACTGGGTTGATCCGCGATTGTCGCAATAGAACAGCAGAGGCGTTACAATGCCGTGACGTAATAGTAAATAACGTGCCGGCTGAAATGATGTAATTGGTCACGCAGTATAAGTCTAAGCTGGTGGTAGCTGTCACGCCGCTCGATTAAACGATGATTTTCGCTACACGCACAAATGACTTATGTTATTTACGAAGGGATCTTATAGTCTGCGCAAGGTATAATATATATACACGCACACATCCATCCAAGTTTTATAGATAGATGTATAGGGTGTCTCTTCTGTATGTGTATATACAGGGTGATCTTGCCAGCCACCCTGGGGGCCCAGGCCCAAAATTAAACGAACCCCAGCCACCGACAGCTGTGCTCGGTTTAGCTAAGGTTACATAAGGTTAGCACGGACTAAAATACCAATGTAATTTTTCTAAAGGTTAGTCTTTATTTCTTTAAATATAAAATTTCCTTTTTACGAATCTACGAACTTGAATAAATTGTGTACTTGAATTATAGGGTATTCTTAGTGATACTAATAAGTTCTGTTAGAACCCACCGACTTAATCTATTTACTCAGAATGACTTAGCTGTTTAAAGAAAAGCACCCATTGTCAACAAGACACGTCGCAACTCTTACGTACAAAGTCGACAAGAGTGAATAGAATCGTTCGAGTGAAAACAGTCGTGTTTAATCAGACACTTATAAGTACGTCGTCTTGCCAGCGACTAAAGACGCCATAATATTCACCACCAGACACCATATAAATAAACGGAACAGCAATACATTAATAATTCTTATAATTTCCAACTACTCACCGATCTCCAAATATTTCTGATGCACAGGATCGTACTGCTCCCACGTGACGCTACGAAAACGACTTTTCTCACGGCTGGCTTGTAGAAGCCCGTCACTTCTTCCGTGATGTTCCATGGCGTTTGGATTTCTGTAAAAAAAAAAAAGTCATTCGACATTTAATCGTTTAAACGTCATTCCGTTTCCTCCGTGAATTTCCAATTCGATCTTATAAACACAGACGAAACGACGTACCGTGTCGCTCGTCATTGAACCCCCAGCCTCTGACAATAAAGAAAGCGTCACGTCAAACTATCGCAGAACTCCTATTGCATACCACGTTTTCAACGAACGACGTTTTCGCAGCAGCCACTTGTTTCGCCATAAATCACACTCCTTTCTGACCGTTCTTAGTCACGTTCTAGCGAGCTAGAACAGCTACGCTTAAAGGTGGTATTAATTAGTACGTCAAAAGCAGCAAGCGGCTGCTTCCGGCATTTCTAGTCTGTTAAGCGAAGTGGTAGAGGTTAGAGCGAAAAGTCGCATAGAATTTTTTTCAGATCATTACCCTTGTGTCGTCCAATTATAATTTTGGTAATTAAAATAAAAAAATTGCCGCGTCAAGCGTACTGCTCGTTGGTATACATTGTCTTGACATTTATTACTAATAAGTCATCTGGTATACCTGTAACCTTCTTAGACGCTTGGATAATTCCGTATAATTTATAGACCCTCCCATACGTACTCGCGATATGTAAAGTGCGATATTCGAGTCACGCCCTTCGCATAATTCAACAGCGACCGATACACCCGATACAAGTTTCGGTATGTTTTGTTAGTTTCTGCCTGTGGAACGTATATTGCCATAATACGCCCGCAAGCTAGTAGTACGATATTGTGTAGTATGCAACAGTCATCAGCCCTTTACCTTACCCCTCCTTCGCCATTTGCCACTGGTTACGAGGGCCCAGTGGTTAGGTTACTTCGGGATAGGTTAGTCCTGCAGGAAGTATCGTACAAGCGTACTGTGTTTACAATAGTCAAAGTACACCTACGACATCCTTTGAGAGCACATGTCCGACACAGGCGACGGCCTGTACTCGACTGACGAGCATTCTGCTGTCCTAGTACGTATTACTGGTATTACTGCCATCTGACGGTTATTGACAGATTTAACAAAGTTGCATACACTTAATGGGGGAAAAGAAAGTTTTACGTGGAGGACAAAGCGAGAGAAGATTTTAGAGGAGGGTAAAGTGTGAAAATATATTTTGTCAAAAATAAGACAAATAAGGATATGTATTGTGTAATTAAATAAAATTAGCATAATATAGACTAATATATATATATAATGTTGGATGAAATTTGGGATTGGAAGGGGATATTAGAAATTTCTCTGTATTACAGCAGTAATTCTGACGCGCACGTAATGAATCTCTTAGGGAAGACTTATGCGTTTGCCTATATCTATAGTTGTACGGTACGTTCATCTGTAGTTCCTAACAGTTTCTGACGAGACTATAGGTACGCGAAACTGTACACTGTAGTAGTTACGGGATATCGATATCGCAAATGTATTGGGCTAGACTTATGGGCATGGCTGTACATAGATTTTGACAGGTTGCTCGATATCTATATGTGGTATTATCATGATCATCTAAATAACGTTGTGCGCGATATTATCCATATAAAGTAGATATACGACTGAGTGGATGAGAGATAGTGAATAGTTGAGAAAAATTGCGTAATTTTATAAATGAAGTTCGGTCTTTTGAAAATGTTCCTTTAAATTCGAGTCATATATATATCTTTCTCTCTTTCGCTCTCTTTGATGAAAATTACTGCATGCTGTAAAGGCAGCACAAAGCCACATTTTTCTAGGTTACAAAGAAAAATGTAATAACTTTTTGTCACGTTTGCGTCGCTGTCTTGGGAATGCGACAAGACTTAAAATAAAAATACGATTTAACATTAGCGTTTCGTGTCGTGCCAGTACATGGGAAAAATGATAAAAACAAAAAAAAAGTACTTTAACGTATATCAACCACCCCCTCGCCTCTCACTCTCTCTCTAGACCATGCTCTACCATAGTATCTCGGTAATCCTTATACGATTTTGAAGAGACTTTTCAGACGAAAAATAAAAAATGTCTATTCACCAACTACGGTACAATACGGGGTTATACATGAAATCAGGATGCGAAGTTTTACGTATGAAAAATACAGCGAATACTTATCAAACGAATTAGTAGCGGTATAAGAGTATATACATGTCAAAGAAGCGGACTGGCAAGTCGACGACGAAAGTAAATTAAATAAGAAATGGCGGATGAGTTTTAAAACCGAGAGACACTCAAGAAGCCAAGAAATGAAAGTTCCTGCCAGTAGACTAATGGTATAATGAATTATTAAGGATTTCCTTAGGAAAGCACGGAAAATGTTGTCACGTGAAAGTGCTGTAGGACCTTTTTCAATAAACTAAGGTCTAAAACAGATATACCCTACCTTTAGCATCACTCCGGAAACCCAAACTCAAGGTCACTCTATGTAAATACGTTAGAAAGTGGATGAAGTTAAATTCTTCAAGGATCCAATTTTCAGCTTTCGGCATGTGTGTGTGCGCGTATATATATATATATATATATATATAGAGAGAGAGAGAGAGAGAGAGAGAGAGATAAACTACATAACTGAGTGCATAATAATGTAATCAAGTGTAAAGAGATAACTATTTTACCTGTAGGGAACTACGTTCCTATCGTTTACAACGTAAAAGAGTCCTCCGAGCACGGAATAAATTTCATGATCCAAATAAAGGCAGATACCTAACACAAGTAGCAGGGGATGATCATATTTTGTGAATCTCTTCGAAGTCTCCAGGAGCACTGGGTTTATTTTCTTCCCTTACGAAATTCAAAGCTAATTTCTCTTAGAATTCGGTTCGTCGATACGCGGCAGCTGCGCACGTACTAATCCTTAAATCCACTCATATCGTGTGCTTGAATAACGTATATTGTATTGTATACACGGAATCCTGCAGTCTGCTGCTTTCATGCAGGCTTACGCTAGACTTATTGGTACAATCAGGGAGAAGTATAGATATCCCGTGTAATCACGTGAATATAGAGGAATAGCTGAGAATTATCTATAACGCACAGACATCCCGAGAATCATCCCTCCTCCAACGCGTACAATCATTACGGAACCCCATTGAGTGAATCGCCCTGTATAATTCAACAGGAGATAATTATACAATAATGCAAAAGCGCAAACTGTAGTTGTTAATAAAAAGATTGAAATTGAATAATAATTTCAAGAAGCCAGCAATACTCTCGTTTACGTGTAGTCGCCATGGACTGTAACGTATTGGGAAAAGTTTTTTAAGCGTGCTGTACGTTGCTTGGAGACTACCGGGTTGAGTTAGACTGTAAGACACAATCCATACAAAAGCATGTATATTCCTTGTTCTCGTAGCCATGGATAATTCGAGGCACGAACAGACTTCCTCATACTCGTCCGGGGTTATACCCTTCGCTGCCACTACGAAGGTCGATGAATTTGTTGGGGATTACGTATTTCGCCCAAAACCATTTCGACGTCTTCTACGAAGATATGCGACCAAATGAGAACCGCTGTTACGATTTCAAGGTTAAAGGATTTAGTGCGAAGAGAATATAGGCCCTCCCTATTACAGAGAGTGAGGGGTGGTTAGATGCATATATACATATATATCTCAGAGACTCTATTTTACCTATACGCATATATCTATCTACTAGCTTCGTATCATCTTGTTGAGGAACTAGCCGTGACTATAAGCTTAGTCAGGGATGGCATTCAAGGTCTACGGCTTAAATGTCGTTGGGGTAGTTAAGGGGGTACGACACTTTTCTGTAGTGCAGACGGATTACTTGCAAATTGAGCCTCTAACGGATCTATCCAGAGAGAGAGAGAGAGAGAGGGAGAGAGAGAGAGGGAAAGAGTTAAGTATCGGTTGAGCATTTTTTTTTTAATTGCCAACAAACCTTTATCACCATAAGACATATATATGTGTATATAGTGTTTAATAAGTAAGTTACTCTTACGAAAGTGATATTTTCTATTGTCATCTTGTAAAGAGTTTCTTTGTAACGTATAAAGTGTGGAAAGACTAGTAAAAAAAATGTTGTTTTTTTTTCCAGCTCTCTGCAAGTTTTTTATAGCGTAAGATTGCCTTATTAAATCGAGGGCTGCGAGTACGCGGCCAAATTGTCGCCAGTAATTTGACGGTTAAATCGACGCGACTCGCACTATTTCGCGAAATAAAGTAATTTTAACGTGGCGCGGGGGTCTCCGGGTCACGAAATTACAAGTGCTACGCTGTACCCAGAGGTCGGACAAATGGCTTGCAACTTCTGCACTTCCGTAAGGTGATGTGAATTCCGCGAGAAATTAAGCTCGAATATGAAGCTTTTTCGCGAGTATCAGCAGGAAAATTCTACAGCGAGGAAACCAAGAATGTGCTAACGACCTCGCCGAGTTGCTTGAGGGAAGGGAGTTCATTTGTAATTACGCTTTTTGGGTATTCTCGTATGGGTATATATATATACATATATATATACCCATCTTTATCGCACAGGCATATTGAAAATTCGAAAAATCATTCCAATTCCTCGCGTACTATAAAATTTGCCTAAAATATTTCACCACGTAAATATGCTTAAGACCAAAAGCATTCAGTATGGAATTCTCTCTTTCGATGAAATTGTAGAATGTTATTCCAATGGAGTAACCAATGTTTGGAGTGATGGCGAGGGTGAGGGTGGGGGATGATGGAAATCGATCGGAATTCCAATAAACACAAAGAAGATACGCGAATCTACAAAGTACTGCGTATCCAGGATAAAGAGAGAGGAGTTTCCAAAGTATAACATGAAAGGGCGGACTAACTTATCCACGGTGTGTAGCGGTATGGTGCAGTTAGTGCTACGACGATAATAATGATGGCGCTCGTGTGCATCGCAAGGGTCGTGCGTGTCACCGGGTTTACGAGAGAGGATACGGTTGAAGTGAGGGCGGTAGAGCGAAGAAGGGGTTGGAGGTTGAGTTAGTCCGGGAGAATATTAAAGTTTGCTCATTAACCGCTGATGCATTGCCTCTGTCTGCTCTCTACTCTTTGAATGTGAGTTAAACTATGGTCATGTAGCTAGGTCGCGTTTTGTGACTACAAGCTACGACTATATATATATATATATATATACACACACACGTATTATATAAATGCAGTATAAAAATATACCATCCCGGAAGCGTCTTTTATCAGGGCGTTAATTACGCTGTATTGCTCTTACTTAGAGTAGGGATAGCGAAGCTATGTATATATGTGCTATGAAAAACATTATATATATATAATATTTAATATATGTTCACAGTGAATCGTATAGATATTCGCGTGGCTGAGAATTGCTTACGGGAAATGAATAATTTCGCCATGAGAAATTTCACGCGCTGATTATATGACCCACGTCAAAATTCATGAAATGAATTAGGTACGAGTATAGCCGGAGTTTCGTTCGATTGCATCTGGTCAGTCGGTCGGTAGTTGATAAAGGCCAGATTGTAATGGGGAAAAGCGATCGGGGGTTGGCGATACGTCGAGAATTCGACTTTCAGCCGCTTCGAACGTGCTTAATGGGAACGAATGGGATCTTGCGGGATATAGAGGAATTTTGTTAAGGGGATGATGGCGTATAGGGAACGAGTTATGGGGGATGAATGGCATAAGAGATAGTCGATGATGCTGCTAATGCGGATGCCTTGTACACGGGATGCATTTAGAACCGCAAGACCTCCCTGACGACGCGACTAGATCCCAGAGTTAGGTACCTCTACCCCATCTACCCCATCTACCCCATCTACCCCTAAGCAACCCCAATGTACTATAGCTAAGGGTGGAGTTAGGTATGCGTGGTAAATTGCTATTAGTGGTTTTAGGAGACGCGCTAAAATAGTTAACACTAAAAGCGGCAACGTATAGTTTTCCTAAACGAATCTGTAGGGTGGCTGGGGTCAGCTGTAAATCTTATGGGGTTGATAAGTAAACGACACCCCCTCGTCCTCCTCCTCCGCCCTCGCCATCGTCGTCGTGCATACTGTACTATAATATATGGATAACTTAGTGGACTTTCGGTAATAATTACTTCTCCTGCTTAACGCTTTAACGGAATTTAGGACGATTGGATAATTTTTTTTTTTTCTGTTTAATTGTTGTAATTTTACGTTTATTCGTTCTGCTGGAATTATTGTTTGGTAGCTCGTTAAGCTTGTTATCCTAATTAGTCTCGGGTAACACACTGATGCATTGCTATACTCGAGAATCCCTGGTGATACAGTGAATTAAGGCAATGCGGATATTTGGCTGAGCGCACTGCGCTCTTTCCACTTATTTATGTATAGCGTGAACGCGCGGGAATATTTGAAAGGGAGATCGAGCGTTTAAAAGTCTTTGCACTTGGGACCTGTTTTAATCTTTTAATTATACTCAGGTAATTGTGCTTATGCGTTTGTGTGTCTGGCGTTAACGCGTCTGTTTCGAATTTGAGAGGATTTCGATTTGAGACTAACTGTATGTACATTGTAATTGTTCGAGGCTCAGACTATATCTGTATATATACTTCTTCATCGATTCTAAATGAATTCTCTTGAATTTCCTAGGAGATATTATTGGAAACTACGTAGAGATCGTTTAGTTGGAATAAATTAGAAAAGTAATCTTTGCGGATAATCGAATCCAATGTCTCCGTCGGAATTCATATACATAAATTAATGCTGAGTTTCCAGGCAGAGGAGAACGCCCGACGAGGCGTCTCCGCGGATCGACAGAAGCCCGGGTGCAATACCGGCGCCCCAAAGAATAAGGGCACAGGGCTG
>JARPRG010000294.1:743448-756043 GCA_031001745.1 Hartigia nigra
AATTAAAAAGTTGGACTATGAGTGTGAAGTAGTTTAGTCTGTGGGAAATATTTTTTTATTTATTTTCCATAAATCAATTTAAATTCACGATTCGATTGGCTTATATACGACAAGTATCTTCAGTTTAAGAAATACTTCTTACTACCTTATGCAAGTATTCATCCAATCATCCGCTATCCTCTTAATTACATCGGATTTCATCGTTACCAACGCAAGCGACAGAACGTGAACTTTAACGCAGCTGAAACTTGTACCATCATAATACGCGTTCAGTATTTCTTGTCGAAAGCATAGTCCATTTTTTCTTATCATCCAGCCAGAGATCGTTATCGCGACTCGAGAATTTGCATGTCGATTAAGAATTCAAAAATGTTAATAGCGCAACTTCGCTATGCAGTCGGATATGTATATGCGCCATATGTCTACGTGTTAGACAGTAACGTCTCTTACCGAGAAGTAATGACGATTTATTATTTTTTTTTTTTTTTTCGGATTTTTGCGAAAAAAGCGATTTGCAAATGATATTCTCTCCACGTTGACGTTCGCCAAATTTTGAACTGAATATCAAAGAAGAACAGATTGATCGTAACCCCTTCTTCTTCGAGCACGAGATTCATTTCCTTCCGACCTTTCGGCGAAATTTAAAAGTACAGAAAAACGAATAAAAAATGGCTACCAGGAGGTCCAGGGGACCAATGGTGAAACAGGAAGTGGACGTGGAAGTAGAGGTAAAGGAAAAGGAAGTGAAGCTGGAAGCACACGTCTTCTACGGTGGATACGTGACTCTAGTAGGAAGTCGTGAGTCAGCTCTTAGCTTTCGCTCTCGCTAAATTCTTCTCTTTTCTTCTACGTCTTTTAGCTCCTTTACTTCGCTCGGTATAGCACGGACTGATTCTCGCAGTGGCACATGGATAAAAACGACGACGTGGCAGAAACATTTTATCCTCGACGTAGTTAAGGTTCTGTCAGGTCGGGTTAGGTTAGGACCGGACCAAGGCGAATTTACGCTTGAAAGTCGGACGACGACCGCGAGAAAATAAAAGGGTGACGAAGGAAGATATTTTGGAATATTTTGAGCTTTAATCTTCAGCCAGTGACCGAAAGCTTCAATTACCTCTACCTCTCTCTCTCTCTCTCTCTCTCTCTCTCGGTCATTCAGACTGTTTGAGCGTCCTTAGCACTCGTCGTGTCGCTGTCAGACTCTCTCATGAATATGGAAAATCAGACCTTTCGTATCCTGACCTTTTTGCTTCTATTCAAATTGATTATTCGGCGGTAGGCGCACCGACGAGAAGTTTGAATTACGAGAGGATTAAAAAAGCTCAAAAAGAAAAAGAGTGGGAGGGAGGGGAGAGGAAAAAAAAGAAAATCATGCTAATTTCTTTTTTCCTCATTAATTGCCAAAGGACAAAAAAAAAAAAACAATGACTCTGTCATATACGTTAACGTATGCCAATTCTTGAATGTTACAAGTGCGTTCATATCGTTTCATATATGATTGGAAACAAGCTTTTCAAAGATTGGACGATATTGAAATTTTTGTTCGAATCGCAAGATAGCCTTTCGTTGTCAAATACCTACCTGCGTACGTGATCAAAGGATTTTTTCAAAATTATTTTCATACAGAGCACAAAACTTCAATCCACTTACCCAGTTCTCACGAAATTGGCGAACGACAGTATAAGGCTCTCCGAGAGTGCAATTTCGGATTTCGTGTAATTCTTGGGAAAATGTCCGAAACCGTCAACCAGCGGTGCACCAAAGACGAATGGCAGTTCTTCACCGTGAACCGATCCCATTCTCTGAAATGAAGCAAAGGACAGATAAAAAAAAAAGAAAACATTATAAAATTTAATTAATGGAACATAGTATATACATATATCTGATACTTATGACAGTGACAAATTATCACGTATCATAACGTCGGTACGATCAGATGAACCGTGGCTAAAGCCGCATGCTCGTTCGCTGCTTTAATTAAGCTTACGTATTTGCCTTTGATGTGCAAACAAAGTGCTACCGGTACGTGCAGCTGAAGGAGACGTAAAAAAATGGTATGCACGTCGACGACACGTTTTTATTTAATGAACAAAGCACAGCGCGTTTCGTGCGCAACCCAACCTAACGTTAATCGGGTCTGTCAACGTTTTCAAAAGAAAAATTAATATCAAGTGTATTACACGTGTATGCATCTCGATAGATACAACGTGCCTACCGTAATCCGTATAACGCAGAATATCCGATAAACCAAACACTTATACCGTTAATCATTAGTTACACGTTGATTGCGTAATCATCGATAATAATGATAAATGGCGGACTCCCCTTCCCGTACACAGAATATTCCATTAAACTGCACTCTCTTGCGAGTCTCACAGGAAGAATTATGTACGTTAAAGGATAATCGCTCGTTTCTCGACGATAGTTTATGCGCTTCGACAGTAACACGATGATCCATCGTGTATACCAACCTCACGATATTTCAAAACTGTATATTCATCAAAGCGTCAAGAAAAAAGGGTGCGTTCACCCTCCCCCCCTCCCCCCTTATTTCCTGTCAGTTTCTGAAATATTGTTGATCCGAATTTTTCCCGCCACCTTTTTTTTCCTTTTTTTTTTCTCGTGCGTCAGATACCAACCTTACTTTTATCTCGTGCGTTCTCTTTACGTAGTTTAGGTGGGTAGGAAAGCAAGGGTTAAGACGTGTTACGTGCCTGACGCTGACTACGGGCCAATTGTGGTATCGCGAAAAACGACAATTCGCAATTTGCGACAGCAATTTCTTTTTTGACTAATCATAATTTTTTTTAGTATCCACGATTCAACGTTGCAACGAATTCTGGATGCGAATTAGAAATTGGCGAAAAAAGTCATGGCCAATACGCTGTTCGTCAAAGGCATTTAACTTTCTCGTAGATATCGATTTGCGACTCCTCAAAGTTCGCCGATCGGAATCGGGAACGGAACGAGATGCCAGAGTGCCAGAAGGTTCGAGGACGAAGAAAATAGAGGGAGAATGAAAAAAAAAAAATGGCAGACACAGTGAAAACGGAGAATCGAATAGAAAAGAGGGATGGCAAGTGAGAACGCAATAACACGAGTTCCTGGAAGTGCAGGGACTGAAGAGGAAGTGGGTATAAAGCATAAAGAGAAAAAAAAGTTGATTAAAATTGATTTTTGCTCGATATATCGTCTAGAAAATCGCGTTGATCCTCGAGTGCAGTCTCGCAAATTGAACGTGTCGCTTGAAGTTTCTCGCGAATTTCATATTGGACGTAGTTGATTTTTTTGCATGTTCTTTTTTCTTTCTTTCTCTTTATCCCTATACTACTACCACTCGTCGTTCTCGCTCTTGGTGGTCGCCCCGAAGGGTCACGCTTGACCATTCGTTCTCTGCAGCATTGGTCGACGTTTGACGACGCTTCAGTTCTTTCTGCGCGCGACAAGAGAGGCACGCGAGAGAACGACGAGTGAAGCGTCGCGACGCCCGTCTGTCCTTGGTTCACGGAGCACCTCCGAAAATCCTGGCGTAACTAGGGGTAAAAAAAGAGACCCTTGTCTAAAGCCTTGAGGATTTTATTTCTTTTTCACAGACATTGTTAAACAAAAGAGAGGACTAGCGTGGGCAAGGAAAGAGATGGAAGAATGTAGTAACGAAGAAAAAGACAGAGACAGTACTACGGAAGGAAAGAAAGCGAAGCCTCGCGTAACAACGGACTAAGAAAACAAAGGGGAAAAAAAAGATAAAAGGAGAAGCCAATGGTCTTTGTTCTTTGCGGTCATAGGTCACATACGATTACTCGATAATAAATGAAGAAATCAGAGAATCCTGAATTTCCTTTGAAATTCTTGGGTCCACGAACCAAAGGTACAGGTCTCTCCTCCTCGATATCCAGCCTGTATCTTGCTGATGGAATCCTTCGATTACGAAGCTCTCAATTAGAAAGTGTTTTTCGTTCCGCTGAAATTTCCTCCGATAGAAACTGACGTGTTAACAGGAACACTGTAGATTCCTAAATCTATTGTGGCTTTTCGTTGAAGAAGGGTTTACGAGTGATCGCTTTTACTGACTAATCCCGTGGAGCATCCAGACTGTTAAAAGGCACCTTTAATAACGGTTACACGGAAAACTGGTCATTTAGTTAGGAATGTGAAATTGCAGTAGCGTGATTGCAGCTGAAACAGTGCACAGGGCTGAGTACACCGCTCTGGCAAATAGCAGAGGTATAGTTTGTTTCGTTTTCATTACCACGCTTTCATTGTAGTGTACCTTAAGCGATGCTTTTCCGGTATGACGTCATTGGATATCGCATAAAGCAGCGTCGTTTTCATTAAAACGAAGAAACGCCTCTTTTGTCGGATTTACGCGCGATGAACGTCGTAAGTAAGAAAAACATAAGATGTAAGGACGGCACGATGTACGTGATAGAAAATCGTGAAAATTTCGATTGTCGTCTAGATAATCAAGGTTACATCTAATTAGAAGAAAATTCTGTAAGAATGTCGAGAAAACAAAAAAGAATGTCTCGTTAATCAATTCAGAATTCGTTTCAATTTCCGAAAATGGATAACCTAGGGGATGCTTATACCATGGTAGAGTTTCGCCCCTTCAACTGTGCGCAATTTCTAATTAAATTAACGGCCTTCCCCCTTGTACATTCTGACGGAACTTTTCGACAATGACGAAACTCAATTCGCGAAACAACTCCGATAAACCTGCGAATCCTAAGACAGTGATGGATACTCGACACGCTCCCTATAGTCAGCCACTTCGAATTTGGTTTCAGGATCTTACGGATGCTGGTAGGGAAACAATATGGCGAACGTGACGGGCATTGATAAGACATCGCGTGCACGTGGCGATCCGTCAGAACGGTCCATCAATCATCATACGACGTCCTATCGAATAAAGTAAAGATCAACTTGTGTTATATTCATCTCATTAAGCACTGACTCGACTCTCGCTAAATAACCACTTACTGCAGCACAATTGAATATGCATATGTCTTTTCGCAAGGAGTGACGTATGTAAAATAATTAAATCAAGAGTGCAGATTCAATTTTAATGAGGATCCCATTAAAGTACGCGATGAAAGGCGCGCTAACGGCCAATACTGAAGAATTAACTGGGACAAAGAGTGCTAACGCACTTAGAGCTTCATTATAGCGAGTACACTTTGATCCATTGTATGAATCCATGTGAGCCATAGAGTGCTGAACGGATTTGTACGTATGTTTAACTCGTTGTGAAGGTTTAGTGGAATTGCGGTAAAAATTGTATTTTTCATCAGTCCATATGCACTGGAATTGTATTGAGCGTGTATGTACCTATGCATATGTACTTATGGATATGTGAATTTGAAGGATTTTAATAATTAACGGAATTGTCTTTCTTCTATAGGTATATGTCAGGGATGGACGATATAATGTTCGGCCTGATTGATCGAGCTGTAAAGAATTGCATTTGATTATGACAATGCAATTACCTCGGCCGTCAAAAGATTTTGATGTTTGTTTACGTGCGTTAATTGAAACTAAGTAGAAATGAAAGAGTAAGTATAGAGAGCATTGTAAATGGCTACAGGCGCAAACTATACTGCAGACTCCCATAGTGTATTTTATTAAAGCGTTTAAATGTCTGTCAGTTCTGTTTCTGTAGTTCGTTCGGTACGAGAGAGAGGATTTGTTTTCTTTTTATCTTCGTGCATATTATTATAAGTTTTGGAGGGAACTGCCGGATTAACGAGTCCTCGTGTTTTCTTTTGACGAAGTGAAATGACAATTGGCCAAATTTCAGATACCACCATGTTAATTCAATCGAGTCACGTGATCCATGTGATTTTTCGGATACTGTGATTTTCATACAATATTGTGAAACTATTCGCGTGAGTCGATCGAGTACGTCGCGACGTTAAAAAAAGAATAACGACGAAACCCAATGTCCATCGATTCTTCCTTAACACCTGCGTTGCAGTATCGCGAAACAGGAAAATGGGTTGAAAACGAGTAAAATGATTTCTCATATTTCCTCGGAAATTCGACCATTGCGAATATCGTCTCCACACGAGACAAGACGAACGACGGTGTGGAAAAATACATTTGGTTTGTCGATTTCATTCGAAATATATGGAAGATCGAATTGGCTGGCTCGAGCTTTGGTTCTTGAAAAGTATAGTATACGAGGTACAGTACGTTTCAAAAACATCGTTATACGCTACAACGCTACAAGACATAGAGAAAACCTTAAAAAATCATAGTATTTTGAATCGTACTGTACCTACGTCGTAACGACGGTGGTACTTATCGCATTGCGGACTTTTCACACTTTCGCGAACAAATAAGCACGCGTATACCTCTATTGTATCATAGTCCATCAAAAAGTTACTAGGCATACCGTCGGTCTAGTGACTTTACCAGAAATCAATTTCCAACCAAGCAATACCCAATTTTACGGGTTGCGACGTAGCTTTCTCGTGATGATCGAGTACAGTAGACAATCTTGACAGGCAACTGGAGCATCATTCTGAATGTGTTGACGGGGGGTGTCCTAGCCAAAACGTAAGGGTTTATGTACAATGGTAAGGATTCAAGGGCAAGGGTGTATAGTCCCTGAAATCTATTGATGCTCACCGAGCTGAAACATCTGGGTCCTCCATAGTCTTAACAAAATGGAGCCACCGTTAAGTCCTGTAAATCCTGTATCGCAGCTAAACGTAAACCTACCCTCTTTGACTTAGCGCCCCTCGTGGCCGAAGACATTTACTTGGACACCTGGTATAGTGTTAGATGGCGAGAGGGTGGCCACCCCTGTCTTACTTTGTCTTCAAACGAGAGTTAACGATTTTCTAAGAAGTCATGTTAAGAAGAAGACCAAGGAGACAGAATTTTTTTTTCCCCTATACTGATTATCCAAGATTTTACTCCCCGGAGCTATTCGTGAACCTAGGGTACGATGAGTATACGTATAAAATATAAAATGGCCGCTCGTTGCTGCTCTCTCCCGTGTTACTCCCTTGTCCTCTCATACCCTACGGCTTTCTTCTGTTAAGCAACCAGCAATGTTGTAGAGACTATAGGGACGAGAAGGTAACAAGGGATGATGAAAGGGGAGCGCGAAGGGCCCACTTTTATCGTTGAAGTTAGAGACTTCATATTTTTGCTAGCTTTTTGGGGGCAGTTTTGCACTTTAAAAAAATTATTCCCTATCCCCGCAGGGGTATGCCTTTCAACTCCCTCTGGACTTGCGGACAAAGCTTTCTGAACTCTCTCTTTCTTCGTTGGCGTTTCTTCGTAGGGGAGTAAAAAAAAGAACTTTCGAGTCAAAGGAATAAGGGTGGATAGACAAGGGAGCGTTGGAAATTTTTGTCGAACAAACGTCATTCGAAGGACAGAGTATAGGGCACTCTGGATTATTAAAGGTTTGCTGATACGACGTCAATCGCTATAGCTACACGCATATAGTATATACGTATACAGGTTATTCACTTATGACCGCACGTGGATCGTAGGATTCATAAAGATTTTAACCCTGCCACCTGCGTACGGTTTAACGTGAACACCCTGTATATGACATCCACTTGTTAGTTGGAACGACGGATAACGGTTATTTCTTTCTATCGTAACGTCTTACCTCATATACCCATGTACGTTCGCTTACATTAAAATTTATGTCGTACAAGAGCAAATGCTTGAAATTTACGAAAATTGAGTAAACTTCACACGCGGATTCTGATTGTGATAATGGTACACATCTGATAGAGCTTAACGACAGTCGACACTTCTCGAATGATATTTA
Source organism: Hartigia nigra (assembly GCA_031001745.1). NCBI lineage: Eukaryota > Metazoa > Arthropoda > Insecta > Hymenoptera > Cephidae > Hartigia > Hartigia nigra. Next base: position 751,244 of record JARPRG010000294.1, read on the forward strand.
TGAGTATTATTCCTCGGCGAGAATCACTGAGAATTATTCTCTACGCCCGCGGGGGATGATGCGTTGTGGGCAAAAATTGGTGGAAGCACTTCTCTCTCGTGGGGCGCGTAAAAACACGAAACGGCAGGAAAGCGTGCGAAAAATACCTGCCGTTATTCATTTAATTATCTCATTGTGTTGCCGCGATAGCGCACGTATGCTTTTTTTTATTGTTGTATTTCTTTTTTTATTTTCTATTTTTAAATACGTTCAACCGGTTTAAATAAATCGTATCGCAGTACACGTAACGGGATGCAACTGTCATTTTCGAAATATTACATAGCGTTAATTCGCCAGTATTTTTATTATCGTTCTGCATGATCGATACGAATCGAATTCTCTGAGTGTCAAGGAATCGTTATACTTTGAAATATGATAGTCTGATCGGTTCTCTCGAAGGATTCTTAGTAGAAACTCTTCGTGCGATGTAAGCGTCAGGTGCCGTCATGCAGAAGGAATGTGCATTGAGAAAAATATAATGAGCGTAGAGTACTCTGAAATTTCTTCAGCAATCGAGGTAGAAGTTTCGGACGAGATCGTGGGAAATACGACCAATCGCGTCCGTGAGACTTGACTGGTAGACAAGTATTCTCTGGCTTAAAACAAAAATTAGTATAAAACTCAAAAAAATCTCACTCGAAGTATTCCTGCTCTCGACCTCTTTCCTTGTTATTTCCACTTATTCCCGTGAAGCTAGCCACAGCGTTCTGAAGTTTAAAAATCCGCAAGAACTTCACGACGATTTTCGCTACCGTCATTGCCTTAAGTAACTGGGCTATAGAAGTAGCTTGTGAACCTTAAAGATTCGAAATTTACCAAATTTAAATCTTTTTTTTTTTTCTAATGACGTCAAAGAACGAAAAAATCGTGTGTGATGTTCTGGTAAAAAATTTTGAAATGCGTTACTGAATTTTGCTACTGGATAAACCAGAGTCACACGAAATACCCTTGTGACACATCTTACTTGTTCCCAAAAATTTGATCCTGATTCCAATCCGAGTGAATCTCCCTGTCCCTGGAATCACACGATTACGTCGGTACGCCATAAACAAAATGAGCATCACTGAGAGTAGTCCAGCGACTCAATTAGGAGAAGTGGTTGCGGTCCATCCCGTACAGAATCCCTTTCCGGTCCGTCCTGAAACCTCGTGAAAATGTAGCCCAATTTCTCCGCCTCACTCTACCCTAGACCCAAGTCGGTGGCTCTCTCATATCTACCAACCCCTAAACTTATCCCTAAACGAATGCTCGATATAACGTGACGTCTCAGTCAGTTAGTATTCGTATGCATAACCTTACCAGATACATTTAGAATATTTCACGCAAATCTACTTTTCCCTGTTTCACCATACTTTTTCACGACAATCTACCGTACGCGTTCTAACCCAGAATCTAACGTTACTTTTTATCTTTGATTTCTCCAAAAACAACAATGTTTACCACAGCATTGAATCGGCAATTCGTGAAAGGCATTTTTCTACGTCGCCCAAGTCGCATGTGAAATTATAAACAATAACAACAACGATTGTCATCTACGTGGCTGCTTAGACAGCATAATTACGACTGTCTCTAATTTAGATTAATTAATCCTATTGTAAATTCCACTCATAGCCAGACAACAGCTAATGGTTGAAAGGATGATAATCGCTCGCTATGCGAGTAATAACGTGACAACAGTTACCGCGTTATACACGTCATGTCAATTTCAGAATATATCCGACCCAAAGCGACATTGTGAATTCCAGTAGAATGCTGACTGGTTATATTATAAATAAATGATACCATTGAAACGAGACAAGCTTTGCACGCTGAGTGTACATACGTCACGAGTAATTAGGTTATATAATTAAAAGCAATAATAGACCCTGCTCCGACCGTAGAATGATAATACGTCGAAGCTGTTTGGTAACAAAAAAAGGAAGTTCAAGAAAGAGAAAAATTCTTTGTTCTCTCAGTCTCCCTCCCCAGACACATCGCCCAATCAACCCCCTTTTAAATTCTCAATTGCCGAATAACCCCAGGTGGCTGAGAAAATGTAAATAGGTATCGAGCTTCCGTCCTTTATAAACGACAATGGCTCCAGGCATTGAAAACTTTATTAATTAATTTCTAAAGTAGAAGACAGAAGAGACTGAAAGGGTTAGCTCGGTGCAACGTTGACGTCGACGTCGTCAACGCGAAGATGAATCTTAAGACAATATCATTCAGGTATCTAACATCCTGCCTCCGGACTCCACTGTACTTTCGGTAACAAAGACAAGAAAATGATAATTTCGCTTGGAATCGCTTCTTGGAGTATCAGTTAGGGGGTGTCGGGACTTCAACCCCTCCGACGGCAGTTAGGCTGGTAGCATCTGGTCGAATAAAAAGAAGGGAAAACAAAAAGAAATACACAGTATACACAAGACTCGAGGAAAAGCTAAGGCAATTCGGACTCTGTTTTATTTCCTATTATTTCGCCACCCCCTCGCAGCAATAGACACTTCCTTTCCACCCTTAACTGCGTTAGGTCAGTAAACACATCTGCGTTACCCGCTAAAAAAGGTAACCGCAAAACTACCCTACGTTCACTCGATGCCTGTGATGCTTTTTCGTTTTATTGCCATCGAACATTTTAGACCACCCTGGGGAACGTTCACCGAATCGCCATCGTACCCCTACCGTCTATTCAAAGCCTGAAGCTCCTTTCGTCATTCTTTACCCCCTGTGAAGCGAGAAACAAGTATAGAATGAAGGGTGGAAGAGTGACTCGCGTGGAAAAGTGTTTAAATTTGCGTTTCGAAACAATAGCGTTTTTCCTCCCCTGTCGGCAATATCTGCACGTTTTCCTTTATTTCGTCCTTTTTTTCTTCTTTAGACTTTCCACACGTCCTTCAGGTATCACTTTGCTGTATCTCAAAGAGCGTCATATTTCATCCCTCTGTTTCATGGGAAACAATGGAAATTTCCATGACGAATTTTGAGGCTCCGCCAGTATCATTAGAGGCCCTACTTTACAATTAGTTCTATCTACTGGACCATCCATCCATCCATCCATGTATATCCTTTGAATATTATATTTTTAATTAATATAATTATCCGTAGGATTGATCGTTAAAAGACAGCTGTTAAAATATCTACTGACATTATCATTAGTATTAATACCAGTTTTCGGTTTCTCCTCCATTGCATTATACCAGAAATTCTTTTACCCTTAATTCCTGTAAAATTAACTTTTAACTTTAATTAAAAGTTAGCTTTACGATATCATACATTTCTTTTATCTAATATTTCAGGAATCTACGATATATCATAAAGGTAGATTCACAAGCTTACGTATCACCAGACACTATTGCTGGTATACAGGCTATATTCCCATAGCTACCATGTCCACCGATGCATGATATACACGGTAGAGAAGTTACTTTCAATATTGACTTAGATCTAACTTAATTATCCTATTACATATTAATCGTATCATTCAAATACTAGTCCACGAAATAGTAGTCGTCCGGGAAATGAAGTTCGGAACATTTTGTCCCATCCTAGATCCTTCTACAGATAGACCATAAGATTTGTTCCGTCAATTTTGATATTGCATGACGAAGGTCTCCAGTACTTTGTCATGGCTACAACCGGTGCTGGGAAATTGCGGATGAAGGTAGTAGAACTTGTAATAACAAAGGGCAGTCGTACTCCAGTCCTTCGTAGGTAGGACGGTATAAAATTGTACTCTTGAAAACGAGAGACACCACTTGAAATGTCTTTCTCATCCCTGAGAAACAATCATCGGATTTTGTTGCTATTGCCTATTATTTCTGTGTCGTTCACGTAGATACACGTAGGAAGTAGTGCCACCTTAGTACTTGAGAGTAGCCAGGTGGCTAGCTAGATTGGTTTGTTATCCTAAAACGTAGGTATATGTAGTTAGGTCCGGTATTACTGTTACTACTTGTACCGTTACTATGTAATATGTAGTAGTAACAGTCGTTGCTCTTACCTACGTCGAATTCCTGATGTCACGTACGATCGTATGTCTGACTATCGTCTTACCTTTCCACTTGTGCTTTTCTTCTCTTTTAGCTTGACTCTCCTTTTTTTTTTTTTTACTCTGAGCTCCCTCAGTCCTTTACGGAGTCAACCATTGTCTGGCCAAAGCTTTTCGCTCTGTCGCGCGACGTCGGATTCCGATATTTTCGTGCGAACTGGATCGAAGGTTATGTGGGAGTGGTATCGATAGTTCATTCGAAAACGAGAGAAAAAGTTTTTTGGTACCATGGCGTCGTGTTTTATTTGTTTTCTTTTTGTTTTTTGTGTTTTTCTTCATTCACAATTTAATCGTAAAACGACAATCTGCTTCTGGAAAATTGCTGATTTTGTTACGTGTGACGGTAAAAAAAAAAAGGGTGAAAAGGAATGTAGCGCGAATTTCTCCGTGCAAATGAGAGTAACGGTAAGTCAGAGTTTCGCGCTTTCGTTCAAGCACCGCATTGTACTTGTGACGCAAAAAGCTTTGATATCTGTCACGATTTTAGAACATAGTCTGAGAAAGAAAAAAAAATACCTCTGCCCATACTCAGGGCGTTACGCCCTTATAATTATGTCTTTAGAGGACGACAGAAGGTATTGAAATTACCTTGGGACAATTAACGTATGACGCAAGACATCGAGACGCCGCTTTAATTAAATAATAGATTATTTATTTTTCACGTGTCACCGTCCACCAGGACACCGTGACAAAATTTTCGCGACAAGTAGTATCGATTCCTGTAATTATCGGAC
>JARPRG010000294.1:758860-774769 GCA_031001745.1 Hartigia nigra
ATATATATATATCGCGTTGCGTCATTCGCGAATTCTTCTCGTAAAGCGCATTACGTGCGCCGATACTAAAATAATATACTCTTCATTGATCCTTTCAAAAAGTAATGTACTAATCGATATTGACGTCATCGATGCTCACTGATTTTTTCAAAAAATTACAAATTACTCTTTGACACGATTATCATCAAAGATCGAAATCTGTTTTCCTGATGACGATTGAGTGACAATTAACGTGACTAATGAATGGTTGGGGTTAGGGCGATGGGTACGTTTGTGAAATTTCACTATAATTCCATCAGCAAGACGTAACGGAAGTAATTTCGAATTGGTCGAATCTCTACAGGTCGTTCCAAAAGCGATGTACAATTCTACGAGATTATAACCATCGTACGTATTACCAAGTTAATATATGAGTAAAATCCATATATTGCAAAATATATATAACTATAGAATCATTTTGAGATAGATATATGTATATTTGTATATTACAAATAGACACGTAATGGCTGAAGGTTTAAATAATATATATATATATACATATATAAGAGTAGAAACTCGAGAAGCAAGTAGTACTTGTATTGTAAACGTAATATCTTAGTCGTATCACGTGCGTCACATGTGTGATAACGGGCGTGCATGTTTACCTATAAATTGACTTTTTTTTAGCTTACTTTTTCATGTCAAATAATTTCATTAAACCGCGAACCAACTATTTTTCATGCGTTTCCTTGCTTTTTTTTTTATAAAATGATTATCCTTCATTATCAATACACGCAGGTTTAATCGAAGGAAGTGATTTACCAAAGTAAACATTTCTGCAGTATTTTATTTCGATAGGACTGAAATTCTAGATTCGATTAAATTCTCTTATGACATTACCGACCTTGCTGATACTTTTAATTTTTTTTTTTCGGATCGGAATCGTTTGAATGGCCAGGAGCGTTTGTCGAAGGATCGTACGATAAATTGGGTAATTGGGAGTTACATGCTTCCTATCGGCCACGTGGAACAGCTCGCAGATCAGTATCGATAGTTTGACGTGCACTTACCGAGAGGAGAATGAATGCGACCTGGAAAATGGGATTCAGGTGGGGTTAATTATAATGATCATCGATCGATCACTCGATGGTAAGTAATCACCGATTGATTCTGTTTTGGGATTATCCGTGACCCATTTTCCAGTTTACATACAGCATGCATCCCCAGGATGTCAAATGAAGATTTTGAAATGTGACAGAAAATTTGCAGATCCTCTCAAATGGATTGAATTTCGTGTTTCTATGGCGAAAGCATTCTTTGAGAATGGATAAGCTTTAAGCGGTGATAACGACAGGTGTTATCAGGAAAAATGTTACAAGGTCACATAGAAATGTCCTCACGACAAATTTCTCACGCGGCGGATACGCGTGCTCGGGGGTCCTGTGCAAAGTGGTTTTCACGAAGGATTTTCGATTCGTGAATGAAAATGGTGAGACCAGAAGGATTTCGTTGAGAAAAAGGACAAATAAATACAGCCACTTTCTTCTGTACCCGTAGCTGCTTGTGAAGCCGACCACGTAAATGGGATTGCCGGCTAAACCGCGCAAAGCCAATATTCCGCGAAGCGCATAAGCGGAGCGTGCAGAAGTAGACGGCATTTTGCAATCCGTAGACAGAAGTGCAGGGTAGCTGTGATTTCTGTTCGTGAAATTCCAAGGATCAAGAAATTGCGCGTGCAAGAATATTATCTAATAGAATTTTAGTCATATGCTAGCTTTTATATATATATATATATATATTGACTCTCACACGGCCATTTCGCACTATTCTACTCTTTAACAATTTCAACCTTTCCAACCTACCTATTAGAACTTCATTTCACTCCCAATTTGCATTAAATTGCTCGCAGAAACGTAGCAGTGCTCGACTACATATATATATATAAAATACATAGGTATACACTATGTGCATAAGGACTCCTCGTCTTGTATAAGACTTACGTATAATCGATTTCTTTAATTTTCCTTTCTACTCCTTATTCTCTACTATTTCATCCTTTTCTTTAGACTTTCTCTCATTGCCTTTACCTCGTATCCACAAAATTCTTCCGTGACAATAACAATACGCGATCCGTACATGCGAAAGACTTTTCAAGCTTTACGATCGGCTTAAATAGCCCAATGCCCCGGTAACGTAGCCGCTATATTGGCGAAGAAATTTATCACCCTATAAGAAATTGAAACACAGAGACTTAGGATGGACAATCAAATGATGCCCGGGAGCATTAAAGCCGAAAGCGTAGCTTGAAATCCAAAGGCCCGTAAACTTCTTGCGCAGCTGCAACTGTAATCCGCTACTATGAATGGAACTTTTAATCTGCAGTCCGTGTATAAATATATAACATATATTTACAAGTGCGATATAAAAAAAGCTGATTAGATTTACATTGTCCTGCATGAAATTCTACGGTAATTATGTAATTGCGAGGCTTATATATGTGCATCCTTAATTATCTCGATGTTTACGTTCAATTATGCAAAAGTTATGCATAATCACGTAGAGATTACGTTATTATATGCATCCACTGTCGTCGGCTGGCTTTTTAATCGATATCCGCTATATTTAGCCGTCAGTCCTGTAGTATATATATATATACTACTATATATATATATATATATATATATATATATATATATATCCGGTGTCTATGATTTTAAAAAGGGTATCAAAAATTTCATTGTTATTAGTACAGTACCGGTTACCCAACAGAGTGTCGTTAATCATACATTTTTTTTTCACACGTATATTCATTCGATTCCACTTTATTTTATACTGCTCTGATTTATTGAAGGAATTACAAAAAAAAAAATAGTGGGTTTACTATACGTACGTATAGCTTGACTCACCTGAGGATAGTCGCCATCTTTGGTTTGATAGTCGAAAACGTAAAAGTAAGTTTTCGGCATGGGTTCTTGCTCGTCTTCCGGAATAGGTGCTACGTGAGGGTTGTTAGGTTTTTTCATGTGTCTCAGGGTAAAGAGGTCGCCAGTCTGCACTAAAGGCGCCACGAATTGGGCGTCGCTGAGCGCCTGGACGCAGGCGTCCCTCGTGTTCACTGGGTGCTGAACCGTGCGCTCCCAATCCGTGTACTCGTTTACGACCTTGTGAAAAAGGAGCAAAGGTCAGTCCGATCGGTTCCGCTTTTACTTAACGGAATTCAACGTTAAGAATATACAGTATACCTGTATTACGTAGATCTTATATATTAAATTCGTATACGAAATGGGATATCTTATATTACTATGTGAGTAAGCACTTTTGATCTTATTTGATAATCTACTATAGTCACGTTAAAAAAAAAGAAGAATATTGTGGATTAACGTTGTTGCTGTGAAATATTTTCTATAGGATTTTTGGAAACGAAATTTGGCTTTTCGATTTACACGCGAAATATTGTGTAGCTTTCCGTACGAATGCAAAGGAATATTTGACATGATTTATTATTTATTTTTTTTCATGCTTTTCACTGTATCGTTTGTATATTCGTTCTGCGTTAACAAAAAAATATATTTTTTTTTAATTATCTGACTTTTTGATATCTACGTACGCGAAAGCCCGCTACGTTTAATGGATGTTCATGAGATAACGAATATACGCATATTTATTGCATCCCAGAGACCGCAGTACGAATCAGTCAATAAAATAATAAAATTGCAATGTTCTATACGCTCGTGGTAATATCTACGCCATAGCATTTACTGTTATCGACAGAACGGATGCAGTCGAAGTTTACAAACGATTTTTCGAAATATTGTTCTTTCGTCTTCGTTTCCAACTAGATGAAAATTTAAGTGAAAAGATTTTAATAATTTTACAATTTCAATATTTCTTTTTACTAGGTATTCAATTGCTTTGGATTTTGGTACGAAGTTCAATATTAATCTAATTTCCTGTTATTTTATAATAGCTGATAAATAATCGACGCATCTATTTCATAAATAAATGTTACGTATCCCTTAAAATCTTTAATCGATAAAACATTCACGTGGTTAATATACATAATACAGTTCTACGTACCGTATAAAATATTTCCGTCAGATGATACGTGTACGCATTTCTTACGTAAGTCCTTATGATTCTATCTCTCCTGTCCCCTTCGAATCCTTGCTGAACGTCCTTTTCAGCAAACTTCCAAAGGGCCTCGCTCGTAGTAACGCCGAAGAGCAAATCGTATTTGTTGTTGCTCGTAATGGGAGTCCCATGTTCCGTTCTCTTTAGCTGTTGCCTATAAACACATAAATTATGATCAAATAAAATACAACTGTAATTTCAAGTTTAAATTGCCACAATACTGTGAGATTGAAACTGAATTGAAATAAAGTAAAAAATAATGGCACCGCTAATCGATTAGACTAACAAACAATAATCGATGTAATTAATATATTTTTTTCAATCATATAAATTATGAATTTCACAATTATTCTTTATGGCGAATTAATCGAGGCTTTAAGTATAAAAAATCTTACGTATAAATTTTATAGAAATAAATTTCCAATTCAACTGCCTTACCCGAATCCTTGAAATTCAGGACCCAGATAGGATAACAGGTCCTTCTGGAAGTCCGGATTTATGACGACTCCATCGACACTAGGACCAAAGGCGCTGAGAAAGGTGGGGGCTTGAATATCAACTTGAAGTAGATCGTCCAAGTTAGCATCTCTCAGGCAATCGACGATCAGCTCGTGGTCCTTGAAAAGATCTTCGGGAATGGAGCAGTTGGTGGCGCGAGCGAGTTTTAACGCGTAAGTGCCAGGATCATCTACGACGGCCCAGGATGAGAGTGCACTTCCAGAAAGGAGGATGGCTCTCTTAAAGAGTCCTGGGGGGAATCGAAAGCAGTCACATCTTTAAAGACATCAACCATTTTCTGAAATATATCTGTAGTAGATGTGTATATATATATATAGTATAGCCATTTCTAAAATTAACGTCAATCGACGCTTTTACTTTCTCCGTGAATTTCTTGGCCTGTATAGACGACTGTAAACTGCTGAAACGGCGCAACGGGTAATAGACGCCATTACTCTGGAAGGTAATAACCTGGGCAACCTATGGTTTTTAGAATGAATAGAGACCAGTTTATATCCGGTGTCCTCAGGATGGAAACTTCGCTATGAGAAAAGGAATCACTTGTACGACATTGAGGTTGGAGGGGCTTAGAAGCATTTTTTATGCCCAAATAAACGACCGGGCTACATGGCGAAGTCTATGGGGTTTGGATAAATATGATAAAAAAAGGAAAGCTCATAAGAAATTATCTGGCTCGTAAAACGGGCCTTGGATGCGCAGTATCTTAAATATAAAATATCTCGTAAGATCGTCTGCTGTGATTTTCTTTTGTGTATAGGAAATACGTATCGTGCAGTGTCCCTATGAGATTCACGGTGCCCACGTTAAATACTGATTTTAAAGTACGTTTAAATTTCGCGCCTTGGCTGTTAGCGAGACATCACGAATCGGAAGGACTCTAGCGGTCTTTCGATCCATTGCATTCTTTGCAGATTTCGTGAGAATTACATATTTCTATTTTTTTGGGTCTCTTTACTTAAATCAGATTAAAAAAAAAACATGATAGATTTCTCGTGTCTATATTTTTATCGAAAAATTCGAAATAACTTTTTGTTAGCCGTATATATGGTTACGAGCCATGTACACGTATTCATAAAAGTGTTTACCTTTTTTTTATGTGTCTGAAGTATTCTCCATTTTCTCAAGCCAATCAAACACGCATTTCATTCGCAATTCACGATCACGACAGGATGTCTCACAAACAATCAAGAAAATGGGACACGGTTGGGTCGACCTTAACCAAGGGAGGTATCCCGATGTCCTACAGTGGAGTTAACCCCTGCGAAGAATTCTCCTTTTCCTGTCCTAAAAGTTTTACGCCAGAAGTTGTAACCAGTATTGTTGAGAGCCATGCTGACGTACAACTCGAGGACGACTCTTATTGCCGTTTCCGACTTTTAACGGTTCGTAAAACTGACCTTCGCAACCTGTCACAATAGACTTCTTTTTTAGTGCTGACCAAGTGGAAAGATTTCGGGTGCCTTAGATTCCTTTTTTTTTTTATACAATCCTTTTTTTTATATATAAACTCTCAAGCATTGACCACGTTGTACGAGACAAGTAAAATTGGGATGAAAATACATCGAAAAATAGAAATTTGGAAAATTTCGAAATAAACTTGGATATTATACACAATGACGTATTAGCGTCTGCTTGAAAAATTTTTCACTGATATTTATTTACATTAATTTCAAGTGTCTTCGTAAAAAATTGTAACCGTAATGATTTATCGGAATACACACTGAGTTTAATAATGACAAGATGGCGGTATAAAACGAAAAAAAAAAGCATAAAACTACACAAATTTTATGGATCCTCTTAAAATTATGACTTTGGTCCATCCAATAGCAGTGAAGACGAACCTTGAAAATGTATACGAATTATCTCTACGTTTAATTAACTTCCCCTAAAAGATAGACGCTGATAAAGAAAATAACTATATAAATTAATCCAAACGCAGTGAAAACAATGTTTAGATTAAAATGAATCTAAAAAAAAATTAATTATAAAGAAGTTTAGACGAAAAGACGAGGATATTGACTATAGGTGAGTCTCTTTCTATCTGCATGGTGGCTCTGGTCCAGCTCGCGAATAGGGAATTTTTCAAAAGTATCTAAGGATTTTCAAAAATGGTCGAAGCAAATATGGCAGCTGCGATGAGAAGTGCAGGCAAATTGCTGAAGGTCCGTTGCGGTAACAGTACCTGCCATATTTCACATACATAATGTCATAGAAAGTCTCGACTAGCTCGCCGCGCAAGCTTCCTATACGGTAACGCGATCGCGAAACGGTTAACCCGCAGACGTTAACGGCGATAGAGTTGAAGGGGGATGAAGATATAAGAGGAGACAGCCAATATCTGCAGCAATGTGTTACCACGTGAAGGCACGAACCAGTAAGCCACAAGCCGCACATGGTTCGTCTCAAATATCCAGAGAGTACCTACGCCGCTAGCTAAAAATCTCAAATCGATACTCCTTAGCTTCCGGATGTGACGTAGGTATACATATCTATATACACCCACCGAAATGGCTCTTTGCTACACGATTGCTACAGCTTTCCCTCGTTATTGCCATATTGCACTTCTATACGGATTTCGCCAGTACAACCGTAGCCGATACGGTTACATCTCTGGTCAAAAGATATACGTATATCTTGAAAGGGTGGGCGGAAAAATTGCATCATAGAATTGCGATCAGGAACGTGTCTACTTGAGATCCTTTTAAGGATCTCGTTATAACTGCTTCAGCATCGTTACAATAAGGATTCCTTTCTGTCGCGAGTATCCTTATAGTATAAATAGAGCTAAAATACTTTCATTTGTTTTTTTCTCGAACTACGTACACTATACTCTACTCGCGTTGTTTTTTGCAATTCGCATAATGAAGTTAACGGCTACGGAGTATAAAAGGGACTGTAGCGCGTTTCCCTCTGCTTAAAGGTAATGACGGTAAACGAGAAGTAAAGTAGGTGTACAGGGTGTATCTATACAGTTGAACTCACCAGGCCTGACCGTAGGACTAATGGCGAGAAAATTAACGCAAGCAGCGCCAGTTCCTTGTCCCATTAAAGTAACGTTGCTGGGATCACCGCCAAAAAGTCCAATGTTCTGTTGCACCCATTGTAGAACCGCGATCTGGTCCATGAGGCCGTAATTGGCGACCCTCGCCTTTAAGTGGGGCGCCATATTGGCATTGAGAAAGCCGAGTACACCCAGTCGGTAATTCATCGTAACCACAACTTGGTCGGTATAGCTGGCTAGCACACTTCCGTCGTAAGGATTGCCACTACCCCAGTCGTAGCTCTCGCCGTGAACGAATAAAAGGACCGGATGTCTCCTGCCGCTTTCGCTGGTACCTAAAACAGAAGGAACAATCATTGCAGACTCTTCTTGCTCGAAAACGAGTATCCATGGTAACGCGACATACGACTACTTCAAGTGGATTCGTGCCGAAGTAATACTCGTAAGATTCAGATTTCACTCTAAACTACTACTCGAAGCTCAATAGTCCGTGTAGGAACAAAATCATATTACGTATCATTCAGATTTTTAGACCTAAACATATCTTTTGTTTGTTATAGGTGAAACGTGGTCTTATTGATAAATCTAACAAGGAAATAATAATGATGTGATTGATAGAGACATAGAATGACTGTACATAGATATGGGTAAGGTAAAGAAAATATTTCTAAATATACCGTTCTAGTGGTCTCTACTACCTGGAATTAACGCGTCCATTTGACTCTTATGGTAAAACTATGTTCAGTTGTTGTGTCTGGGCTGAAGAACCAGGTGTATATAATTTACATGTATATAATATATATAGGTATATACAGAAAACGTAAATACTGAAAAATCTACAACTAGTAAGCACACCAGCGTGTCAGCTAAATCTTGTATGAGATTTTTGGAATCGCTATCTGCCTGTCCGCTCGATATTGCAGCCGGGCGTTCCGCGCAGTAACGGCAGCATGCGAAACATTTCGCTTTAAAGGTTCATATAGATCGTAAGCCCTCGAGCGAATTTCAGAGAATTAACGAGCGAGCTTGGATTACATTTGTTTTTTTTGAATATCCGTCGATATTTGCGGCTACGCTTTTTTTTTCTCGTGCTTCGTTGTGCGTCTGGTTTTGTCAGTAAAGGAAAACCGAATGCGACACATTCCAATGGCGAAGTAGATGGTTTTCTATCCTCCATTGGTGTCGTTAGGCTTCAAGTGAGAGCAGCGGTTGGCTTAAGCCAGAAGAAACCTTTATCGAAACAAAGAACGTGTTGACCGTGTGTCTAGCCCTATGGAAAAAGTTGCAGTCAGTTGAAGTGGCACGGCGAGTGGCTCGTCTTGCACAAAGAGGTTTTCGCGTGCTTCAAAAACTATAGAAACTCCTATTCCAGAACGTTGAATAACACGGAAGTGGTTTAATGTGGTTAGTACAAGATTTCCTTTTTTTTTTTTACCTCGCAACTACATATTCCAGTTATCGAACAGTAGTTTTAATAGGAAAACGTTTCTCGACATCGACTAATCCTTGCAGCAGCGAATACTTGCCAGATGAAGATTCTTACTCAATTATGAAATCTTATTTAATTTTTGAGGAAATAAATAGCTGCTAAACTTTCTTTCGATGTCGGACATATCGAAGTTCTTTTGATAAAGGAAATTTTGTCTCTTTGTTAATCTTTTTGCTCTATTATTTCTTTTTATGGTAGTATTTCAATTATCGAACATTTCATCGTTCATGGAAAGAAATCCTTATATGAATGGTATGGAATTTTATTATCTATATTTTATACGGATCTCATTAAGTTATTGTCTGCCGTACGTATCGAAGAAATGGAAGCTGCTTTATTCTTCAACATATTCAGAACATTGGTACATACTTGAAGAACCTTGTGGGATTCATCTATATAATTGCATTGTCGTGGTATCGCTTAAGGAAATTGTAAATTTCGATAATAGGTATTAAGAATTGAGAATGGATAGCGGTATACGTTCAATAGACGAATGGCTATAGAATCTACTATGCACGTTCATTATTTATCCACTTTATGGTTTCTAACTTTAATTAAATACAGTATATATATGCTAAATCTAGTTAAACTATAATAGCACCAAATAACGCTGTAATTGTTTTGCTATATAGTTCTCTACGTTGGTTATTGTGTATACGAGATTGGCGCTTCTCTGTACGTGATATAATTTTTATTATATATCATTATCAGATATAACGTGTTAATATAATTCAATGTAATATTTGCGTCACATTTTTAATATAGCCTCTTTGAACTCTATATGTAAAGATATATACTGAGTAACATATAGAGATTCTTTTGAAAGCCTGAGTATCCCATTAGCCACCATAAATACGTTGGATGCTCAAGAGTGATAAAAATGCCTGACGATATTCGCAGTGCAAAAATATTTCGGATATTAATGTCAGCCTTTGGCAAACCTCGAGGAAAGATTGTTTCCTGCGAAAGAAATTTGCCATTTTTTGTATCAAGTTTAGCCCTTTCGTCCTGTTTCTTTGCTAGTTAATCCTATTCTGTATTATTCTAAGGGAGCGAAAGGGATTAGGGTGAAATTTATGACTGTAGTTTATTTTATTTCGAGATCGACTTTCCGGCTTCTGCATTCGATAGTTCGAGAAAGTGAGTTCCCTCGTATTTCTTTTTTTTTTTTTGTTTTACACGAGATAAACATAAAATTGCTAATTTCACGTAGACTCGTAAACGTCGTAGAAATTCATGATTCAAGATTTTTCGTTTATGCGGATATTCGAAATATCGATATCATTCGTTTCTTATGGGTTAAAGAATTTCTTTGATTTTCATCAGCTACCTCGCTTAACCCTTTGACCTATGGTTTAATTGAGATTATTTAAATCTAATTAATTAGTATTTCAGACAACATGAAAAGTGTAGCTCTTCATTCTACACTTTGACATTAGATTACCATGACAAGTCAGACGCATTTTTTGAGACGAAAGGAATTAATTTCTACTTTGCCTCTTGTTATCGAGTACATGTATACTAAAATTTGTAAATTTCATCCGTATTATTATGGTTAATGATATTGCGCATTTTTGCGTCTCGTTAACATGCAATTTTCACACTGCTTCGTCGTATCTAATAAGTTCGTGAAACGAAATAGGGATAATAAAAATATCTTTTGTAGTTGAAAGTTTAATGACACCTGAAGAGGAGTACAACTAATGACGTATAAATCGAGTAATTGATCGTACTGGCTAACTGCTACCAGAGAATGAAGAGTAATGAGAGAGAATGATGGATGGGAAATCGAATTAACGTTGGATTAAAGAAAATTACGATGCAGCATAGTTCATAATATTTGCCTGCAATATTTCCTCGGTATAAATTCAATATTTAATATGCCGCAAATAGATTTCAATGAAAATTCGTTAGACCGTAGCGTTTTCCACGCTTAATAAAGTTATACGTATATTTATATCCTATATTGTTTTTGTAGCATAATAATTATCGAGAATTTACGTCATAAATACTTTTTTTTAAACAAGTATTATCTACACGATGCAATAGCACTGCTACGACGTAATAATTTTTACTGGTACGTTAAATGCAATGATAATGTATTATCGTTGAAACATAAAATCACTATGTCCCGTTTAATCAGTCTCATTAAAATGAAAGATAAATTACTACACCCTTAATGGGATATTAATTAATAATTCCCATTGATAGAAACAACACGTGTAATTAAATATCAAAATTATTATATATATGGTATTAAAATTTCATTTTTCCAACGACCATAGTGCATATAATAACAGGCAAAAACGAAACATATATTCTGCATTCTGATATACAAGCCTATGATAATACACGAAAAAAAAAAAAAAAACGATAATTATTCCAAAGATACAAAGATTTTAGGCCACGGCCTAGGGAATATTGAATAGAATACATTTTTTTTTGTTATAAAAAATATTTCCTTAAACGAATCCTCTCGACAATCCTTTATTCAGAAAGCTTTTTACAAAGGTCGTTGAAATTGGCCATGATTTTTTTGTTACGTCCAAGACATTTCTTTCGTTCGAGAAGTAGCAAATGACGGATTTACAAAGTAGAAGATTTTGAAGACGGTTGACCGCAATTTCAACGGTGTCAAATGGAGCAGACGCCTCTAATCACCACTAAAGCCGATCTGTCGATTTTCAGGACGTCGGTCAGTTTTTTGTCAGTAACACGGTAAGCTTTTTTCCCTTGGCCCTTCTTCCCCACTTTCTCACCCGCCCCTACCCGTTTTCGTGCCTTTCCACGTCTTTTTACCACGAATTTCTCCTGGAGTATTATTTTGTCATTTTTAATCCAACCTCACCGACGCTGACGCCGACGGGCAGGAACGCTAAGCCTTCCCACGCACTCTTTTTTTTTTTTCCTTTGATATTTGTGTTTTTCTTAACCCTCGATGTTTCGTAGTCGCAACCGGGCTGAACCGGAGAGCTTAAAAGCTACGGCGAAATCCAGCAGAGAGATCGAGCGCATGATTTCAAAAGGACCAGCTAGAGTTCCGAGGGTTTGTCTCGAGGAAGAATCTTATATATCTATACGATGACCTTTTATAAAAAAAATTATAAAAACGAAAAAGACTTAATTTGTATCCAGAAGTACAGAAAACCTTTGACTTTGAATATTTACTATAATAGATTAAAAGAATACCTTATGAACCCTTCTTCTCTGTAGTACAAAGTAATCTTTTATTCTTTATATTGTCTTATATTATATTATATCATATCGTCTTATATTCTAAAATAGATTAACCTCCTACGACACAAATATCTCTCAGCATCTGGATTTTAATGATCAGTCCTTGCTGTTATTTATAAAGAGAAAATTTGCCCAGGTTCCTGGGGCATTACGTAATTTCATACCTTTCTTATGTTCCTCGGCATTACCATTCGTCCAATACAGTCGACCTGGACTAACTAGCCGACATTCTTTTGCACTTAAATTTATTCAGTCGTTCTCGACAACAAATTCAATTTATTTAGTCGCTCACAACCGCCAATTCATTCGTTAACTTCCTTCTCCCACCACTCACCCATCCACTATCCCCGTTAAAGTACACCTATACTCCTTCAAGCAGCAACCATTCATGCTCTATCCATTTTTCATGGGAAATAAAGAATCAATAAACCCAAGTTAAAGAGAACATTATTTTCTCTGTCGAAAATAAAATTGACTTTCAATACATTATTTTCTCCCGGTACGCGAGAATGCCTCTAAGCTTTTTTTTTCTTTCCGTTAATGCTGGGACGTCGTTCTCTACTCCTTGATTGTACGTAATTTACGGTCTGAAGGGACTCATCGATTCCTTACATGTATTTTGCAAAGTACTGCATTGCAGCGGATTTAGATTGAATATCAAAGCGAAAGTGTAGTTTTCTGATGAAGAAGTAAACTGGAGTAACTTTCGATTTTTCATATGTTCTAACTTATTTCTCAACTCGAGAGACGCGTAAAAGGCTGTTTCACGTCTCGGAGAATGTTCTGCATCAACTACTTTGTTTAAGTTTAATTAACTACCGAAAAGCTTATTTTACGCGTAGGTTAATGCGGCCACCTGTGAAAACACGTCTTGTAGTTTCCGGAAAGGCTGCGACGTGTTGCGCAATAATGTTGCTCTTAAGGATTTTCGGCGGGCTGCGACGGCGGTTAATTTTCTTAAGTAAGGCAGAAGAAAGTGCCGTGTAGATCGATTTAATGCGACAGTATAAATAGTACGATAAATTCGCACGTCCAATTTTGCACCTAAGAAAGATGTAATTTAGGTCGGAAAATGGTCATTTTATCGCTAAATTTTCAACGACCTCTCGGTACTTCTGAAAATTATGTAAATCAGTTCATGCATTCATAATATAAACTGAAAGCACTTTCACGTATGAATACTGATATGGATATTAGATCTGTATAAACCATATGCATGCGTCCGAGTGAATAAATTTTACTTTCGAAGTATTTCGAAATATTCCCATGAAAATTTGTCATTTGTATTCGCTCAAGGTACCAATTTCAAAATATCTATACGCCATTCAAAAATATTTCTACAATGTCGTATTCAAGTTTCATCTTGATACATTATCCTACGTATCCTTCACTTTTGACATTCCTAATTCCCGTATTGATTTTTTCATATCCCATTAAATCTTTAAACTTTGGAAATTTTTCGTACGCAATTATCGTGACGTCCCGGGTTATCTACGTTGACCGAATTTGCGACTTGAAATTGTGTCTAATCAAGGTACTTAGTCATCGTTTCTAAGCCCGGATGTAAACACTACTGGAATAAGATAAAGACTATACATACATGAACTTCGCGACCAAGAGATTCCTTGGTCGTAATTAACCTCGAATCTTAATCAAGGACTTTACTTGGGTAAAGTAGGCACTTGAAAGTTGGGGACATGTAGTGGCTTCACGCGGGAAATGACGCTAATGGTCGTGTGAATACGTGAAATAACGCCGGAAATTAATATAAATTAGAGAGATTCAAGAAAGTAAAATAGTTTGTAAAAAAAATTTCATTGTTTTGCATAATACAAATGTTTTGGATGACAATATTTTTTCCTTTTCTCAGAACGCAAACACGTAAAATCACATTTGGTTCTTTGCCTTAATCTATTTTTATGAACCACATTTATCCTCTCGACTGATTCGTTTAAACTATTTTCCAACTCGAAGAGAATAGTTGGTTCTACTCTGTCTGCGAAATTTCATTTTACTGGCCAAGTCGAGGACGAATATTTGCAAGGGTGAAAGAGGCGGTAGGCAAAAAATGAATAGGAGAGTAAAGATACGTCAATTCAATCAGCGAAAGTTGAACGTCATATAAACAAAAATTTACATTTTTTTTTATAGATTTATTTTCAAATTTATCCGACAACGAGGATCTGCAAAAAATATATTTAAAAAAAAAACAAATACTGTGTTCCATCGCATTTACTGTTATTATACGGATTACCTGTATTCACGTTATTTTTGTTCTTAATTTCTCTAATAAGCGAGTCCAGAGTAGAAAAACTCTCGGTAACTCAGTTATTTAGCTGAAAGGGACAAAAGTCGCTGGAGTACGGCTTCAAATATTTTTCATTAAGTACTTTGCGTATAAAGATTCTCTTCGTCACTGGATTTCCATTGCTTTGTTTTTGCCCATAAGAATATCATATTACAATAATCCGAGCATAGTAGAAGCCGATGGCTTCTCTCATAAGTTTACGGCGTTACATACGTATCGCAAGGCTACATAGAAGATACGTAGTACATGTATATCTATATATATATAATATATATATATATATATAGACATATACATATACATCGCAATATAAACTCGATACGTGTTCAAGCTCGTACACATATCGGCGTGTGGGTAATACTTTAATCCCACGACAATGCCAAGCTTTACGTTTTCGCGCGCATAGAAACGCCGCGTTCTGCCGGCTTTCAAAATTTTCCTGAAATAGGTAAACTTGCTACTAGAATTTCAGTTGTCGCTCGCTCGAAAACTTGGTTTGTATGCGAATAACAAGAAAAAACTATCATTGTCAGATTAAGTTTCAGGACGGGAGAGTTTAGAAGAGAAAACAAAGTCCGATACATAAGCAATAAAGTTATATAAAACAATTATCGATCGATATATCTATATTCTCGAGGCTCAACAAATTCTATACTCCATTGTGTCCCGTAATAATACGTTGAAGCTCCGGGCGTATACGTGGGTCGAGGGTCCGCACAGTTGGAGCTTTTGTAGGACTGACCAGATGCTTGAAGCACGAAGGAAATTTGTTCCTCGCAGGGGACAAGTGGCTGGTAGGGCGTGAGTTGTGGCTGCAGTGATAATACGTAATGCTAGAGTTTATTGTCGTCTAAATATACTTGAGCACGAATTAAACGTCGGCTGATTGGCGGTTAAGTGTCATTGCGCAACAAGCACTGCGTTTTACCGCTACACCCGTTAAAGCACCTACTATGGATTTTCAGAGTCAGCTGTATTACGTTTTTACACTGATTATTAAATCCGTTAGGAGAATGTATGTGGACGTTGAGTTTACTTTTACAATATATATATATATATATATTGTGGCGTGATTTTTCGATTCACGGTCACAAAAGGGCCGTGGTTACCGATTAGATAACGTTCGCGAATGTCTAACCGATACCGATAGAGGAAAGTCGGCGTGTTAGAATCTGCCGTGAGGAGAAAGACCCGAGGGACTGGGTAACCCGGCAGAGGAGAACACCCGACGAGGCGTCTCCGCGG
>JARPRG010000294.1:785473-798189 GCA_031001745.1 Hartigia nigra
AAACTTTTGATCGAGTAATTTTCGAACCTATAAATAAAGATATAATGAATTTTTATAAGTTTTCACGACGATTAAAGGAGGGCTGGGAAGATCCTAGTGACGTTAGGCGAAAGGAGATGCCAATATTGCGAGAGAGAGAGAGAGAGAAAAAAGAAAGAAGAAGAAATGAAAGAAAGTAATACGACGGTTTCGTTTGGAAAAACTTTTTCGCCAATTTTACGAGGGCATAACGTTTCTTATCGATATTGAGTTTCGCAATTGGTCCTCAAATTTGCGATTGCGATTAATTCACCTGTTCAACAATACGTATAAATTGCCGAAAGTCCATAGAAACTTTTTCTATCTTTGGCCAAATTCACTGAAACCAGTTACTCAAAATTCGTGGATCGGTTCGCGCGAGTTTTATCGTCAAGATTTTTCAATCAATCGTAACAGTCTATAGTACACTGTAAAAATCGTTGAAACCCGATAGAAAAGAATTTGAAGTCTCGTAAGCTCTCATTGAACGTACACGATTTGTACGTAGAAAACCGGAAAGGATTTTGCCTGTAAATTCCAGTTGAAAATAGCCGGCGTGGTGTACCGTGATAAAATAGAATAACGCAGTGGCGAAGAGGGACAAAAAATACCGTAAAAAGGAAAAAAAGAGATGATCTCACTCGGCAAGACCAACTTCGAACTGGCTTGTTGCGGTAGAAGCCATGAGAGGTGAAAGGAGGGTGGCGGACGAAAGAGTTGAAATAAATATAAAACAAAGGTAACCGGTGCAATCAAAGCAGGCTGGTACCTCTAGGCGCGGGAAAATAAAAACGGAGCCACTCCGCGAGATGTTTAACATGCAAATGGAAATAGTTCGATGCCGACGTGGACGCGGAGGAAAAGTTGTGTAAATTGATTACTGAATTATTTATCACTAGCTATACATATAAAGTTCAATCGACGGTTCTGATACTGGAGTAGCTGCAACAACTTTATGCCATCCCATAGCCTTAACCTTATTTTTCTATCTTTTTTACTTAGAAGTACTAAAAAATCGGTTACAAGCGTAAAAAGTAGGCAGGGATAGTATTTATATTGTTTTTATTGTTATTAAGTCATTTGGTGAAATTTACGTTAAAAAGAAAAATTAGTTTTATTTATTTATTTTTTTCTTTCTTTCGTAAAGAAGATACATCAATTGAGAGACAACAGGATTGGTTTTCATATACGTAATCGGATATTGGTTTTATTCGTTAATTCTGGAAGAAATAATATGATTTGATTATCTTGGGGGATTTCCTGAGTTTTCATGAGAATTCTACACATCGATCATTTCCGGCAGACTGAACGGCTCGTTGAACCTTAAACGATTCTCGCGCGCGCCATCCGAAAACAGTCTTGGGAACTTTGAAATCGATCTTTCATCGATAGGAATATATATATATACACACGGGCAGTCGCAATTCCCTTGGATACTAATCGTTATGCAAGAGGAGACCGTTTGAGAAACTTATAATTCGCCTGCTTGAAACTCTACGTATCTATGAAAAGTACTTGCTCGCGTCTTATGGAGAATTCTTCACGAATGAATTGCATAAGAAATTTCTTCCTTTCCTGGCACTGCTAATCGAATTCAATTAGACAAATGATTAAGGGTTATTAAAAATGTTTGAAAATTGATCTACCCGATATTAATTAAGTAAGTCAGAAGCGGAACGAAAGACATGTAAAAATATGAGTCGAGAGTGTAAACTCTGTGCTCGTAATTAATTTGTTAATTAGCGAAACTATCCATTGATTACATATTGGTTATCGTCTGTACCGCGTGTATACGTCGCTTTAATTTAACAGTATTTATTAGCCGTTTGTTTGCGCTTGTCAAGCGTTAATTATCTATAGGGAGATTGATGCTTTTGCATTTCAATGAGATTAGCGAAAAGAAAGTGATCGGCGGAAAGGGATGGCAAAGGGGACTTTGATGAGAAACTGTAGGCGGGATTTGATAAAATGAAAGAAATGGGAGATGGATGAGAGAGCGTTAAAAAAAAAATTAAAAAGAAAAAGGTCCAGTCTAAAATTTCCGGTTCCTTCCCTGCCGAATCGCTGTCTTCTCATGGCAGCCGAGCACAACACTCGAAATATTTAAATTCGCCGAGTATTTTATCAAGGCCTCGAAGGGTTGGAAAGACAAAAGAAAATGGCCGATAAAAAAAGTGATAAACGTTTCCTACTACTCGTCTTTTGGGATTCTTATACGTATCTTTTTCCGTCCCTCTTTTTTTTTTTTTTTCTTATTCTTCCTATCACTGTCAGTTCCCTGTCTTATCTTCGAGTGTCGCGCATTTTTCTTCAATTCTTTTCTTCCTTACCTCGACTCTCTTTGTTTCTTCCTTTTTTTTTTTTCTTTCCTACGTCATTTCTTCGGCTCTCGTTCCGTAAGGCAATTTCATGGGCGTCGGATACGGGTTACGAATCGGAAATTATTTTGAAGGTTTGTCTTGACTTTTATCGAACAATCCACTCGATTGGATATAATATTGTTTATTGGTTACTAGGATTAAAACTGCCTGTGGCTACTGTTACGCGTACGGATTGCGCTATGCTAGAATCCACTGAATTCCTGTAAAATGCAAATGCTCTTCTGGTCCTCGCAGCCGTAAGCTCTTAACAGCGACATAACAAGTATCATTTAATTAACAAAGTTTAGTTTAATCCAAGTCGGCGTTGGTGTCTTAAAGGGTGAAACTCGTGGTTCAGATGGCCGACATTCTTGCTACCTACGTAAGCACGTTTGCCAATCAACAGACAGTTTCTAGTGAATTTTGGAGTTAAGCGGCCATACGGGATTGTAATATAACCGCTTTAAACGAACCGAAATGTCGCTGCATGGCCGTCAGCCTTTATTTTGACTGCACTCTACAGGGTGTAGTCCGAAGATAGACACGCGGTAGTATTCATTCATTTAACGAATAACTAGAACTTCGACAGTGTAAATATTATACGATGTAGCTGTATTGAATTTTTTTTTTTAATAACTAATGAACATAACTGACATAGTCAATGCACAGTGATATGGCGAAATATTTAAGCTTCCATTTTGAAAAGTACTTGGTTTACTTTACTAAGAGACCAAATCCTTTCGATTCCTTCTTAAGTCAAAAACTAGAAGAAGCGCTTCCGTATAGCGTAGCTCTGAGGACCATGTCCGGTTTAGGTCTCAAGTCGAAAATCTACTGAATCTTTCATTCTACCATGTTTTCTTTCCTTCTCTCTCTCTCTCTCTCTTCTTTCTTTGCTTCTTCCCTGCCACTCGGCTTTCTTTCTTCTTTCGTCAAGTGGAGATTTCAACTTTTCCACGACTCTGTCGGCCACTTCGAGTCGTAACTTTTGTCGAAGCTCCCTGACCTCAACTCCTCCTTCTGAACCCCTCCCCCGAAGGAACTACCTCCTCTCCATCCTATGTCAGCTAATGGTCATACTTTGCTAAGACTTGGCTGAAACTTTTACAACGAGAAGCCACGGTAAACCATTTCTAGAAATTCTTATAGGAACGACTGACTAATTTTCTCATTCAGAATTTTTTGTGTTACTTTACGTTGAAGGTCTAATACAAGGGCTGACGGAATTTTTGAATTTTTAATTGAACACAGTTGCTGAGTATTATAAATAGTCTTTTTGTTTTGTAATTCAACGAGTAAAAAATCGAGGGAACAATTGTATCGCGTATATCCGTGTAAGAGAATACGGGAGAATAGAAAAGTAATGTAAAAAAGAATGTTTAATAACAAAGTCCATATAATTCTTAGGGAATTTTACCGTTGCTGTATTTTTTTCAGTTTCTTTTTTGTTATTTTTATTAACGCTGATAACACCGCGTTTAGGGTTATATTGAATAAAGTCATAATAATCGTTGCATTACGTGCACGATGCATCCGTACAGATGCAATTTCAATGGACATATGACTTTTGCTCTTGAATTAACGAAAATTCAACTTTTCGACGAATACATTTCTTTATATGTTTTTTTTCTCTCTTTAATCTCTTCAGTCCTCTCTCTTTTCCCCAGTACCTCACTCACTCAGATTTATGGAAAATACATTGGCAAAGTTTTCGCGAAAATTAGCATTTTTAAGGAGCGACTTTTCCGCAAGGGTCATTTCAATTGAATTCGACCAATGTAAGGTAACTTTGCCCGGACTTCTGTTTCATTAAGAAATTTCATTAACAGTTTCGTTGATAAAGCTATATTAAGAACTTGTCGAAAATTTGTTAAAAGTTACAAGATTATCGCATTTCAGGGATGATAACCTTCTTCAAGAAATTCGTGCTCAGCGCTACGAGAAAACACTAACGATTCAGATTATACGCTTTAACGTGAGAATAAAAGTATACCGAAGAAATTAAATCTTAATTTTATCACTTTATTAACCATTTTTTTTAAATATATAAAATTCTTGCAGCTACTGACTACACACCAAGAATATCTATACCGAAAATATTTCTTAGTCCGAAATATCGAAAGTTCCTTTATTCATAAAAATTACTAAAAAGATTTCAGCTATCAGTATTTCCCTTTGGCATGGTATAGGATTTTATCGATAAATGATAATGGGTACTATAAGACTGAAACTATAGTAATATCTACGGCCAATCATTCGTGCTCTTTATTCATTATCTTTCTACACGACAAACGATCCCTTTGACAAGCGAAGCGTTTCCAGCGAATTATTTCTCGGAAAGGTAATGAATTGATTGGCTATGACGATAACTAAAAGATTTCCTAGAAGCCATTACGGCGACTCGAGGAAGAATTTAATGCACGCTACTTTGAAATCAGATGGTCACGACAGGCAAAACGACTGCCGATAATGCGGTATTGAAAACTTAATGTAATTTTCGCATATCGTAAACTCTCCGGCTGAATAGCTGGTGCACGGATAATTCAAACTAATTCAAGACGATAGTTCGAGGTGAAATTAGCGATCTGATCGTGAAATTACTGCACATTGATTAGATATTATATCACTCAAGCAAATTAGCCACGTTCCAGAAACTCTTTGATTCAGTATAGCTGGCAATATGGCTGCGTTACGATTCAGGGGTCTCATTTACATGAAAATTCATAACGTAATGGCCCTTCTACAAAATAATATTCACTGATAATCAGTATACGTTCTTTTACAATAAGAAATAACTAAAATCACTATAACTTCTTCACTTAGTCACTGAAGATGGCGCTAGTAGCAGCAACCAACTAACTCAAGGCTATAGGATTTATCTTGGTCGAATTTCTTAACGTTCCCTGTTTTTTATCGACGCTCACGTCGGCATCGGTATGATAAAATTTCAAAGCTTGACGGATCTTTAGCATTTAGAAATTCCCAAAACCCAGAATAATTTTCATTTAAGATACGACCCTTTTGAAATGGAGATTTAGCCCTGATTTCCAGTCCATCAAGTTTCACGGTTGGTACCTACTGCCAGGCGAGTAATCGCTGTGAAATTTATAGCTAAACCTTACTACTTCTTTACCCGTGTATCAGCTATATGTGAAAGGCGCATTAGGTAGGGATATGGTCCTTGTTACTCTTGCGGTCATTATCGGACAATTAAGGCGTAAGGATTAAGGATTTTAATTGGGACGTTGGTACACGTTTAGAATTACCTAGCAGAATGAAAAATACGTGGCTATATCGTTCCTTCGTCGCGGCATAGATAGCACGTGAAACGTTAAATTATACGTGGCGGGGAGGGATCGAAGGAGAAGGAGCGGGGGTAGTCCTCGATATAACTCAACCTGAAACAACTTTTAATTTCCATAAAACCATTTCGGCCCCATAAAACTTTCCACTGTACATCCTTTGCTGGGTGGTCTTAGCGATGGCGATGCTGTTGATGCCGAGAATGGTGGCTCGAGACGACGACGGTGGTGGAAATTCAAATTTCATTCGTTATCTAGGTGGCTGGCTGTAATATTAATTTTTTTGTCAGCTTCGTACCCAGAGAACGTCTTAATTTCGTGGCTCTCACGAACCTGGACGAGTTGGGGGTAACGAGGTAAAATAATCCAGGGAGTGACGATGGCAGGAGAGAAAATCGAGGGAACGAGAACACGGGTAAATGGGTGAAGCAAATAGTAGCGAGGAGCCATGCATGAGAAAAGGAGGGAAACAAATTGAAGATGACAGAACGACAAGAAAAATAGTTTAAAAAATTCGTACACCTTGTTATTACGCTCTCGCCTCTAAAAGACTTCCCTTAACATTTTACCCGGTGAGCTTAAATTGTTTTTTTTTTTTTCTTTCTTTTCATATGTTTCGCCAGGAATTCTCTCTGAAAAATTGTACATTTATGAAGTATGATAAATATATGTAATATAAATTTCAATAAAATTCCTATAGCTTCCTCGAATTCCGTGGCAATACTATTTTTGTACGGAGCTTTCTATACGGTACGTTCTCGAAAGAGCTTCTCGACTTTGTCTAAACGTAAAATACGCAGAGAAACAAACGCGCGAGAACTCGAGACGGGAGTAGTTTGTCGTTCCAAAGTTTCCTCACTGCTGGCCGCAAGAGTTACCTGAATTGCCAGATGTATAACCAGCACCCCTCGACTACCACGCAAAGCATTCAGTTTACATTGTATCTCAGAGTTAGACCAAAATCAGTGTTTACTGCTTTTAAATGAAGTTCTACGTTTGGCAATGCTATACCAGCACAACCATCCCTTACTATCCCTATGACCCGAACCATAACTAGGTGTATCACGTCTTCGTTTATTCTTTTGGGGTTGGTATCTGGAACAGTCTTTTCTACCTTTATGGGGTTGGCTGATAGTTCTTTATTCTGATGATTCTTTACATCCGTTCTCATCCACAACCCTTAGAAGCAAATGGTAGTGGTACTATTGTTACCAGGAGTACCAACGTGCGTCGACTGTCTTTTAAAAGCAACCCCTATATCTTTATATCGGTGACTTCTACCCCCCAACATTCTTCCAATTGCAGGCCGCAATTTTACCGAGCTTTACGTCTTGCCAAGTCGAACTACGATTAACTACGAAATCACTATTTTCATCCTTCGCAACCCCATAAGCTCATCCCCCGAAAGCTCTCGCTATTTCTCACGCAAGTGCGCGCTTAATCGTCGAGTGTTAATACGAAGAAACTATAGCTACTCTCTTGCGATTTATCGTTGTCTCTACGAAACCAGAGACTAATATAAATACAAACGGAATGTGGAAATGCAGCCCTGTTGTTTCGGCCGCGTTTCCATTGTTCCATCGTCGCGCAATGGGACAATGGAACAGACGATCGATGATATTTTTCAACGATATCGTACGGCAGTGTCCTAGGGGATGTTGTAAAGACATTACTGTTTCAATTGTAGACTCCCATAATAATACCTTTTTCTCAAATTGTCCCGCGCCTCGTTTTCTAGGGAATTAAAGGCATCTCGCCAAAATTTCACTTGATATAATTTTTTTTGGATCGATTCTTATAATTGAGATCAGTTTCGAGTTCGGTTTAATTTTTTTTTATGAAACTTTTGACGAAGTATATTGTACAAAGGATGTTTATTTTCTGACCGCGCAAAGCGATTGTAAACACGAATTTTCTGATGCTCAGCTGGTAAAGCAAATTATAGTGTGCTATGTGTATAGGACTATACCACACAATTTCCATTATCTTTAGTGGATGGGATCCTTTGCCGTGGCTATGGGGGTTGGTTATGCTTACGAAACCCAACTCCATTCTCTGAGTTGCGCCCTTAATGAATACCCCTCAAGGCATTCATCCCAAGAATTCGTTAATATTTTGAGTGGCTGCTTTCATTCCGGGTAATGCAAGGCAAATTTGTTACTTCGTCAGCACGGGAAATACGTCAAGCAGATCAGTAGGCGTATCAGTCAAATAACTATAGAGCATCATGCACAGCATTCGAATACGAAATTTCACCATTGAAATTGCTTTAAGAACTTCTTCAAATTTTTACTGCGCAAAATACATTTTTGGGAAATACTTGGAAATTTGATGGTCAACGATAAGAATGGCTCGAGTAAGAAGTGGTCTACGGACGTACAATGTGAATTTTCTTTCAATGCAAATTTCTTCGTAATCTAATACATACGTGAAAGATTAAATATTGCTGTGGCCATTGGATGAAGATATCTGTCGAGTATTGTTTGAATAATCATATTGCAAGCTAGAACACGAAGGGTGCAATTTGTGCTCTGCGTCCTCCGGCAAGAACGCAGAATCACAACTGTATCCCAAGCGCGTCTCTCTGCCATGGATGATTTAACGAGAAAGTTCTGCTGGCTCGCGCGCATTATTTAGACTGAATGCGAAATAAAGTACCGGCCTTAGCTGCATCTCCCCGGAGTCGTATAATTATAAATCTCAGGATCGTGTATATCCGTGGCGTTGGAGGTTAACGCGACGCTGCCACTTTTCTCACCGCAAGGTCCTTGGGCGCCGCGAGACTGCGGCCTCTAATTTAGTGTGGGAAGAGCGAGATTTTTCTTAAAAATTAGTATTCCTAGAATGTACTCAAACGGTATAAAAAATTTCACAAAAAATTATTTAACCTTTGAAAACTTGTAAATAATAAATGGTCAATATATTTTGGGGTTTTTTTTTTTCTTCATAAATTGTCATAAAAATTTATATCAGTTTCACTGACACCATCCGACAAGATTGGATCAACGAAACTAACGTTTCCGGTAAACGAGGGAAATTTCGTTATTAACTTTTCGCCGGTTTACTACCCGAACACATTCGGTTAAGGTGGTAAATAAAACAGCTTTTGTTATACTGGCAGTTACTTTCTCCCGCGTAGAAAGCCATTTTCTTGTTCTCTTTCCACCAGCACTTTCCTCGAAACTGTAAATACAAAATCTGCACGACAAACGGGCGAGTGTGGTAAGACGTGAAAAGAGAATGAAAACCTTTTAAGTTTTGCTGGTATATAAAAATCCATCGCCAACCGTAGAGGAATAAAAAATCTTCGTTTGACATAACTTTGAGAAATGAATGATCAAGTGCCGCAAGTTATTGATTTACCGAGAGTAAAGAATCAAGCCTCCTGGTATCCAATTTAGCCACAATTCCTCGCACGTTAAATTCCCTATACGCAAAGCTACAAGGAATTGAAATAATATTCATCATCGAGCGCGGACAAGAAAAGCACAAAGGAAATATCCGAAGAGATCTTCTGCTACAACAAAGGAACTGAGAGAATTCTTCATCGAAGATTGACGATTACTCTGCGATAAAGCGCCTCGATAATGGCGGCTCTCCCTCTCATTCGCAGATCTCACCGGATACTCCGGGATCCTTTGGAACGCCGTTGCCTTCGTCTGCTGGCTCCTTTTCACGTTCGCTCGAATAAGGAAATTATTCGCTGTCGGATACTTGAGATGCTGTTCCGCCATTGCAACTCTGGATGCAATTATCACGAGACAGAGACACGGTTACCTTCTAGTTTGAGAGACACGGTTACCAAGGACGATAGTGTTCTCGGTCCCGAGCATCTTTTATTCCTATTTCGCATAGCTTTTATTTCTCCTTTCAGTGAAGTAATAGCGGTTTGGCCTAAATCTTGAAAAGCATTTCCGGCCGAGAATCTTTGTCCGTTTCCGCACTCGTACAGTTCAACTGAATTTATTTTGACTCTGTCAACCGGGTCTTGAAAAGAATTCCATTTGGTATAGGATAAGCTTGCCAAGTGATTCTTCCGGCAGGTTTACCAATAGACATTATTGACTCTTATTATGTATACATAATTCAGAGTCTTCTTCTGAAGTCACAAATCTACCTTCGTTTATACGATATTCGCTTAACGGTATATCTGGCACTGAGATACGCGCGTCTGTATTCAATTTTTATTCCAAGAGATTCGCGTGGGAGTGATACTGGGAAGTGGCTCAGAGATTTATTATTATTATTTTTTTTTTCATTTTCGTATCGATTTTTCTTTTTCAATCTCAGTTACGTCGGTTAATGGGAAAAATGAAAATACGACGAGATTAACTCTTTTCAGCATTCATGTACCATTTTTCCATTCTTTCCTGATCGAAAATATTACATCATCTCTACAATTACCCTTCCCATCCTCGATTACCTCAAGAGTGCTTATAACAAACAAATTTTCACAATAATTTTATAAAATGTAAAGAAATATTGCCGAGAAGGAAGTTTTGTCGATACAAAAGGCTTATGGGGTTCCAGTGATATGTATCATTATTATTAAATATGTATATATACACGAAGGAGAAATCGCAACTGGAAGGACTGGAACTGAGAGCGTAAACTTAGACGCAGCCAGTGCAGATGAACTAACCGTCTAATTACTGCTTAATTATAAAAGACACTTCAGCTCCAACGTTAGCTGGTTGCGTAGCCACATCGTCGTACCAGTGCCACTCGGCCTTGCTATTACGAATGTGCTGAGAGCAGTTCCTACCGTGCCAGCCGCTTTAGCCAGCCGGTGATCTCTATGTTTGCCAGGAATTTCTGCCTGCCACTACTCTCCGGTACCTTAATTAACAATATGTCAAAGTGCTTCATGCTGCTTGGACTGCGCGCCGCTTCAAACCCAGCCCGAAACTCTTGGAGCGGTTTATGCGAAAAACTTATGGGTAATAAAAAGAATTGATAAGGTTGCGCAATAACAGGTCAAGATGAAGCATTGATTTCTTTATATGAGAAAATTATACGATAACAATTTACTTATAGTTATTGGCACGTACAGTCGTGTCACGAGTGGAAGATCCTGTCTAGGGGACTCTTTTACCTTAAAGCTCAACCGGAAGATGGCCCCTCCAAAATGTCCGAAAGTAAATATCAAGGTACCAACTGAGGTGGGGAAGACCTTTTATTTGCGGTTCCAGCAATATAAAATCTTTGATTTGCTTTTTTTTTTTTTATTGATCTTCCTGGGATACTGCTAATCAAAGAAGGAGAAATTTGAGTATTTGTCTTTCTTCAGGGAAAATACGATTTTGTTTAATCTGGGTCATAACATGGTTATGGGTATATATAGGGTGTTCATTCAATACGTACTCGAGTACGAAACTTTACCGATTCTCTTAATACGAGATAAATGATGACGGAGAAAATTTCGTGGTACAGATCAAAGATATATTTATTAGAAAAGATCAATCTGTATACCGAGGATAATTTTCTGTAGTATCCGGTGTCGTATACCTGTACATATATATATATCTAAGTATATATAAGGGTTTACGTCACCATAGGGAATTACTCAGCTTAATTGAGAATTAAGGTCGTATCCCAGTGGGTCCATGATTGTTCGGTATAAACCACAGTCGTTCGTGATTTCCTTTAAAATCCTTACGTCATTTGACAATGGAATTAAAGAATTTAACATTATAGAGAAACTTTCTGGAACATGGCGTCTAATAGATTATAAAGATCGTTAGGGTCAAGTTGGATTGTTTAAAAATTTTCCAAAGGAATTTCATAATTTAATGAAAAAATTTGTAAATCGAGCTATTCTTAAGTATCTAACCAGACATCCCGCAATGCTTAATCGTTAATTCCAGACAGAAAAGATACTTATGACGATAAATAATAAGGGCGGTAAAAATAGTAGAGAGGAGGAGGAAGGCGAGAGAAATGGAATATAAAGAGAGTACACTATATATAGGCAATAGAGACATTTTACACATTTCGCAATGGCGGACACTCTTGGCTGGCACAAAAGCTTGCTGCGTGATCCCTCGCGGACGTCAAGGACTTATCCCATACTTTTCTTCATCCCACGGGATTTTTCTATTTTCGGATTATACTCGCAGTTCCTCAGGACTGTTCATGCTGTTTGCCGGGATATGTATACGTGCCTTTTATTTTATATCTTATGCGGAAGCGGATTATACCATACGTGAGTGCAACGTGCCAGAGTGGAAAAGTATGGTTGAAGACCATCAAGTTAATGGGGGATATATAATATACGGTTTTCACGTACCTTTAGCCAACGAAGCCTATTTTTTTTTCTTTCTACAATTTTTATTTATTTATCCATTTGTGTCTTACTACCGTATCGCTTTTCCATTAATCGGTACAGTTACTATCTGTATTGCCGATCGAATTATCAAGATGCATTTGACTTGAAAAATGCTGACTCAATTATAGCGTCTAACGTATCAGGCGATATTCTACCGGTAAACTTTGTAACTCGTTGTTTTAAGTCCAGTATACTGTGACTGTGTTTCAAGCTGTGAAAATCACCCTTAACTATACTACCATGTGGTTTATGGATCGGTACGGAAATAAAACCTCGTATCACAGTAAGAGAAGAAGAGTGTGAGAGAAAGTCTTGTACAGTCTTAACGAAAGCGTAAAAGGCCATTATACGTGCAGCAAGGAGCGTGTACAACGTGAAGAAGCGACGATGTCGGTAACAGTTAAAATAACGAGGGTTGACAGTGCGATTTAATCTCCTAGGTTATACGTATACAAGATAACAGAGAAAAGACTCGTTATATTATTGAAGATCACGTAGTTCTAAATTCTGGCGCTCGCGTCGCTTCTGAAAAATCATAAATCGGCCCTGAACTTTCTTTCATATGCAAATCAAGGAACTTAACAAAAGTGTGCTGTAGTATCTACCGAGTTATATAGTCAAGTCTAGCTGGTAGATTTTTACTTTATCTTTTCATTCATTTCTTTTTATTGCTTTTCCCTTTCTCCCAGTTTCTCTCTCTCTCTCTCT